>OY293415.1:36711418-36995418 GCA_958502065.1 Chrysolina americana | reverse complement strand
TTACCAAAGGGACTTGGGGAATATGAGAATAGTATCCAAGTGTACTGACCTGAATATAAAATGCTGGCCCACGGACTGATCTCAAATCCGTTGTTTTCTCTGTCGTCTATCTGTAATGCGAACAGGCCGGCTGCTGCGATCGCCAATAACGCTGAAAGAATACAATTGAACTCTGAGAGAACGATATAACTGTTGAATGGAGATGTTGGATATGGGGATTCGGTTAGATTTGACCGACTGGATACGTCGTCAACTCTGTGATTTCCGTTCAGAATCGAAACGAAATACTTTTCACGTGCCGTATCTCTATAGGTCATTCACAGTGGATGAATTGAAAGAAGGCATGTTTTAACATTCTCTATCCAACTGATAGCGATTTCCATTGGTAAAACTAGTACGCACCGAGTGCACTTTTTGTATTCCATTGGTAAAACTGTTGTAGAGTTTTGTATTCCAATGGGATCTGGTGCACTAAGATTTGAACTCAGTGCAATAATTTAGCACGAACTCTTGAGATCGTGCAAAGTTAGTGCATTTGAAAAAGACAGACTCCTTCTAGATGCATTTTTGTTAACAGTGACAAGACATATACGAAGTAAAGAAGGAGTGGAAACCCATCCATTAATAATTTTTTTGAAAATGACTGTGAATGTAATGATGAAGCGAAATAAGAGAAAATAAGAATCTCATCTGCTGGCATTTTTATGGTAGGTGACTGTCAAAGTGGATTAGTGTAATTTGAATTGAATACTGAAATAAATGAAAAATATCCTCCTCTCATGACCTTTTTTTTGAGGAAGTATTAATAAAGAATTGATGAGGTATTCCAACCTGAAGAACACATTTCCATTAAGTTACTGCCTGTGAAATATATTTGTTGCTTTTTCAAATTTAAACTTCGTATTGTATAATCTAACAGGCGTCAAACCCAGCGTACTAATTTTTTTCATTATATGTTCGCAAGAAATGAATCATCTGTGAGAGATGTGTCTCAAAGGTTTGGCATGTCCCAGTGTCAAATTTCGTATTCCATTGAGAATGAACTAGTTCACATTTTTTACTTATTTATTTATTTATGTGCAGGCCCCCTAACAGGCGCAAGCCCAATGACAAGGAGGCACATATTACAAAATAATACACCCTATTAATAAACAAAAGGAAAATAACTATCATGGGTTAACATTTTGTAAATTCTGTATACATTTATAATAATTGTGCAAAAAATAGAAGAAAGAGAAATTAATTAAGAGAAAATGATAGTCAAATAAAGTGTAACTTCGTGTAATTCATCAATGATATAAACAATAAATAATCCAATTGGTGAGAAAAAAGGAGAAAATGAAAACCGTACGAACGTATGTAAACCTGATCAATTCATCATATTCATCAGGGGACAGCAACATACATCGATAAGAGAAGTTCCTTAAATTTTTTTTTTAGTTGATTTTGACGCTCGAAATATATCGATAAAGGAGTCGCTTACCATCGTATTGAATGTTAAAAGACAACGTGTGATGGGTGCATTGCCTGAATAATTATTCGTGTAGTGAGGAATTTGGAAGGTTTGTTTAACATGAGTATAATAGGGGTTACATCTACGATAGAAGCGTTCAGTTAAATGTGGACAGTCTATAAGATCATTGAAAATTTTTAACACAAGATAAATGTCAATAAAATCACAGTAAGAGATTTGAGCCGGTTCTGGGCCTCCCCCCACTACTATGACGTCATCAGTGACCTTGGGGTGACCTTCAGGGATGACCTTGGTGCATAGGTGCCTGTGTGGGTCTATGACCTTGGGATGTCCTTGAAACGATTTTTAAATTCTGTAATTTTTGACCTTGATGTAGGTTTTGATGAGGTGTTCAAGGTTTTTGTTTGACCTTGAGATGACATTTGGGTGACAGATTTTTTTTTTTCATACACGGACAAGTACTTTTTCCAAGTACTTATATATTTTTTTTACCTCCAAGACTAAAAACATTTATGTGAACACTTGCTACTATGTATGACTTTCATATTATGTAGTAACACATGAAAATCTAGAGAAGGCACACGTCCACACACCACGGATATCCAGTTAGATATGTGAACTCTGATTCCTCTCCGATACTTACCTTGTAGTGGTGGTGGTAGTAAGCGTGTGTGACGTCATCCGACTATGAGGAATGCATCTGAAGTAGTCCACGCTCGACGCTTATAATATACACGGACAAGTACTTTTTCCAAGTACTTATATTTTTTTACCTCCATGACTACTATAACCTTCATGTGTACACTTGTTACTGTGCATGACTTTCATGTGTACCAACACATGAAAATCTAGAGAAGGCATACGTCGGCACACCACGGAGATCCAGTCAGATATGTGAACTCTGATTTCTCTCCGCCAGTGTATACCTTACAGTGGTGGTGGGAAGAAGCGTGTGTGACGTCATCCAACTATGAGGAGCGCATCCAAACACGATTCAGTCAGAAGCAACCCAAGCTCGATGCTCTAGAATTGTTTGTGACACGATATCTGCGATAATATCTTATACAAGTCGGTGGTGGGGGAGTGGTTCAATATCCATTATAAAAGAAGTGGATATTGTGATACAAAATCAGAAGTTATATACAGCAGTCGAGTAGTCAGCAAGAGTAGTGAAGATATTCAGTGCATTCACAGACAGGGATATCAGTGAGTGTGTTTTCTATGGAAAATTATTTATATTTTCCTTATATATTTTCATCATGTCAGTTCCAAAGGTGGATTTACAAAAAATCAATTCTGTAATTAAACAAGAGATGGAAGTATTAGAACAAAGAGTAATATCATCTTTGCCACTAAATGAAGCTTATCCAATAAAGAATATGTCAATTTGTTCAACTCGTTTTGGTAAATCCATTTTGTTAACATTACTCGATGTGAGCAATAACACATTGTTCAAAACATGGCTACCAAAACGTGTTTCAGAGCAATTTAGTGACGACGATGTTACTTGCATCAATTCATCTGATGGTAAATATACCTTAGCATATTTGGGTCAGACTCAACAAAGCTTTGCTGGTATGAAAACACGATCGTTGGTTAAATTCGATCTCATTGAGTAATAGTTAATTTTCACATATCATAGGCCAAGTCGAATTATATTATAGGTGTTAATTGTAAGGAAAATATAAAAAGTTTTCATACATTGTTAAACACACTCTTTGGCGGTTGGCATCATCGAAAGTATATGTGAGTTTTATTGATGAATTCTATTATAGCATACTTATTTCAATAATTTTTCTTTGATTTCAGTTTCATTTTCGAGAAAGATGTGGATGCTGTATGCTAGCCAAAACTGGACCGAAGCTGTAGACATCACTTCAGCTGTTGAACGATTGACTTCTGAATTGGATGCTTTGAGTGATGATGCTCACCATGCCACCAACTATGACCTGAGCGTGTTTTATGATGAAGAGCAGATCCAGTTATGTTTGCGTGACGCTGAGAACTATCAGAATGGTGTGGATCTTTGTGAGAAATATACAGATGGTTCTTTGGATCTAGATCAACTCTGCGATGCAATGGTTGAATGTGAGCTGAGGAGATTTCTCTACCGTCTCTTGCCATACCTACCTAATGGAATCATCCAAAAGTACAAACTGGATAGCGATGGTAATGAAATCGAAAATGGTCAAGAAAATCATGACAATGAAGAAGAAGTTATATTAGATTGTTTGTATATACCTAAGACTAATTGAATTGTAAGCTAGTGATATCTGAATAAAAAACATAAAATAGTTCATACATGTTTTATTTACCTATTCCTCTTTTACAAGAATAAAGAAAGAAAGAAAATCAATACAAAATAATGAAAAATGTGTGTGTCTTCAATATCTGCTGTGAACTGATCCGTCCAATGCATTGTATGTCAAAAATGTATCATGTAGAATGAGTGCATATACTTTGGTGTTGGCTGGGAAGTTGACTTTCCTAGTTTCAAACTCGAGCTTAATATCAATAGTTGATGATTTTGTGGCATTCGGCTGATGTGAACAATCGATGATGAATAGTGGATTTTGTCGAAATTCCCCAATGTCCATGACTCATATCTTTATCATAATAACTTCGTTGAAAGTTCTCATAGGCATAATATGCTGAAGTATCAAGTTTCTTATCGAAATCCAAATTCCAACGTTCATATGGGTATACTTCAGAGTTCAAGTACACACGAATGTTATTGATATAAGCAGTTGTGAATTTAGTGATGTCCTTTGCCCTGTCTTCAGACGTGGTAGTGCTTTGGATAAGCCAACTTGATTTTAGCATTCAGACCACTTTTGTTGATTCTATTCAAAAGTTTGAGCTTGTGCTTATCTTCTGGAACTATGTGTCTTATTTTCCACTCAATTTTATTAATTTCCAAATCAGCATAAACCTCACCAATATATGAGTTCTTGAAAGATCGAGCGATTATTAAGATCATTTCTTGTTTGGCATTCAAGATACTTTTGTTGTAATCTTCAGCGAAACCCATCAAATACTTTAGTGGTAATTTGCCACTGAATACATGACTGGTTGTATCCAAGATATTCTGTTTAGTTTCCGAAAGTCCCCATCCAGTAGTTAATAATGTATTAGCATGTGTTTTTCCAAATGAAATCATAGTCTTCATTGTAGATGTTATCCCCGGCTTCCTGACGACAGCAACTTGTTCACCACCCATTTCGTAGCGAATTTCATCAAAAAGGAAAGCGATAGCATTGTTCGAGAGATAACATGATTTCGTTTCATCTTTAGGTGTGAATTTACCCTCTATATGAATGATACTCTCTGCAATGTCGAGTATAACATCTTGATTATTGATTGCAATTCGAATTTCATCTGAATTTCTGAATAATGGTGATCCATATGGTTTGTATGTGTGCTCATGTAAACTTGTGAGGGAATGATCGAGCATCAGCTCATCGAATATATTCAATTTTTCACTATTTGATTCGAGCACCATTGTTCCTTATTTTCAGTCCAATTGATTTAAAAAATTTGAGATCTCTCACTGACAGAGCGTGGTGTGCTAACTGTTTAGCGTACACTTTTGGAATGAACCTTTTTCTAGCCGTGCCTTCCTTTTTAGCTGTTTGTGGAAAGTTTTCAAATCCTCGTCGATTCTGTCTATTATAACAAAAACCCATGATAGATACGCACTGTGATGTTGTGAATCAACTGACGACCTTCTGGACTAATGGGCATATATATAATCTTGTGTGGTTCTTCTGTGAGATTGAATCCAGGCTCCACATCGATATCGAATGAAAAAATAATGTGGGATTCGTCATTATTTATGTATGAACCAGATATAATGTTTCAATCTAAGCGGATGAGTCTTACAGTTGTTATGTTTATCGGTTGTGAGGATTCATGTATCTGATTCGGTTGGAATTTATCAAAATTGAAACCCATCATCTTTGCTATGGAATTGGGATGAGTTAGATCAATTTCATATTTTGATCGCATCTCACATTTGAAAGTATTATTATTGGCATTATTATGGCATCGGTATCGTTTTGTTTTTTACCATGAAACAATCTGAACATGATATGTTTCTGAATAACTGCATTGATTTCTTGTATTTCATAGGCACCACATGGTATTTCAATTGTGTATTTCTGAAGTATTGGTGAATGCACATCACTGATTCTGAAACTGATCACATCGTATTTTTCAGTTATATTATTGACTGTGTTGCCTCCATAGAATCCTAAAAGTCCCAATCCATAACGACTGTTTCTGTCCAATTCAATGGGTGGGAAAAAGTCTGCACTCAAGACACTCGTCCCGACAGCTTGTAGTTCGAACTTCCGTGACATGACTGATAAATTTTATGAATAACACTTCAATTTATTGTTGTCTACAACACACTCGAGACAACCTACGCCTTTTCGGAGATGGTTCATCAATATCCATTTCATTTTTATTAGCACCAATATTCATATCATTTATATTGCAGTAACAACAGAATATTTTCCGTGGTGGAGGACCATCATTCACATCAGAATCTGGAATGCTATTGCCGTCAAGATTGTGGTGGTCAGTACAATATCTATATTTCATTATGTCGACATCATCTTGTAGACTTTTAGGTAACTTTTCCCAAACATAAGCAATCTCATGTGCAGCACATGCGAGTATTACTTCCTTCGGCATATTTGCAAGCATCACTCGATCCATTCTTGTCAGGGTGCGATATTCTGAATACATCTTAAGTGAAAATCCCATCCCCTTAATATCGAGTCATTGCTGGAGTTGTATCCATTTTGTAATAATTCAGAGAGAAACTTCAAGCACAAGTGACCGCAGAAAACTGTGTTGAACTTCTGCTGGCGATCATAGTTATATAGAATTTTCACTTTCGAACATTTCTGAAAGTATTGAATCAACTCTTTGGGTGGGGGTAGATCTCCAAAACTATCAAAGTATGCAATGTCTTTCCCACATTTGCTGTATGCCACCCAATGTGTTCCCGATCCTCTTATTCCATCTAAATTGACAATGGCGGTCTCGTGGTGTCGTGGACCTCTAGTGGGTAATGTAATAATAATTGAGATCGATGTCGGTGAGAGGTCGTCGAGGTAGGGAATCAACTAGTTTTTTGGATTGTATGGTTTCAAGTAGAGTCCTTTACGGTACGGTTTAAGGTATACACCACTACCACTTTTACCCAATGCCACACTTTCCATTTTCTTATTATGGCGATTCGCTTCAATTAGGGCGGTTCTGCTTGCTTTTGCTGAATTCACAGCTCTGGTGATGCCTGCAACAGCACCCGCTAAACTTCCCCAGCGCGGACAATCCAGCAAAAATCGGTATCAGTGGTAGAATCCCTCCGACCTTAGGAATTGGAATTATGCGGGGTGTGCGGATTGTTTTCTTCCACCAGCAGCTTTGAGGTATTTACGTGCCGCATGTAATGCCACTACGGTAGCTTTCTTCAAATTATTCGTTACAAATTGCTCACCCCCAGCTTTTTTCAGTACATTCCGAACTTTATGAACCACCCCAGAACCAAAGGCGATTTTTCTAAGAATATTTTTCTTTTTCTTCGGTTGATTTTTCTTCTTTTTCTTTATAGTAGTACTACAACCCATACCGAAACGTCTCTTTGATTTCATAATATTGGTAACGAGTGGGGCAGCTGCTCTTTCCTTAATACCAGCGTCCTTCGATTTAACCCTATTCCAAGCTGCTTATTCGAGTTCTTTGTCTGCTCTATGTCTCGCTGTGAGATCAGTTAGATGATTCAAATATTGAATATCGTGTTGTTTGCATGCAATATCCAATTTATTGATTCCGGGATCTTTGCGTGCTAAACGTTTTTCCAATTTTGTACCGGGTCCACAGTATTGATATCCTCCGGGTAAATGTAATTCGAACGGAAGTTTGTTTATCAAATTATTAACAAATCCACGTCCGCTCTTTCTGGATACACCACGAACACATCCGTATCGTTTGATGGTACTCATTTAAATGGAACGTTCACGATATATCATCGCTTACATAGTCTCCAACCACGGTACGATGCGCATTGTGAAGCAGAAAGAAAAGTTTGCTGTAGATAATCTAGATGAAAAATTCGGTTGTGGATTGAATGGACAGAATGTGTTGCGGCATGGTTCGCTACTTCCACCATCTGTTCGAGGACTGATTATTGGACCGTCGAATTGTGGAAAGACGAATGCCATGATCTCTCTTCTGACACATCCACAAGGACTACGATTCACAAACGTTTATCTCTATTCGAAATCACTCAATCAGCCCAAATATCAATTCCTACGAAATGTATTGGAACCCATAAAGGGTTTGGGATTTTATAGGTTCAGTAATAATGCAGAAATAGTGGAACCGTCCGATGCCAAACCAAATTCTGTTTTCATTTTCGATGATTTAATATGTGAAAAACAGGACATTATAAGATCATACTTCTGTATGGGACGTCATAAAGATGTTGACTGTTTTTATCTTGCTCAAACATATTCACGAGTGCCCAAACAGTTAGTGCGAGACAATACAAACTTTATTGTAATGTTCAAGCAAGAAGAAACGAATCTACATCATATTTATTCTGATCACGTGTCACCCGATGTAACATTCAAACAATTCCAATTGATGTGTGTTAAATGTTGGGAGGATCAATATGGATTTCTGGTCATTGATAAGGATAGAAAAATGCATGAAGGTAGATATCGCATGGGGTTCGATAGTTTTATATATCCATGACACTGTAATCCACATTCAATCGATCGTTGAATTGCATAGAGGTTACTTCAGTGTATTCTCTTGACAAAAACAAAATGAAGACAAAAAATGATTCAGTAGCTGAAAATAAAAACAATGAATTGAATTTGAAACGTCAACTGGTTGAGACAACAGAAGCTGTATGTCCAAATTCGATACACCGTCATCATCTCGAATAGGTGATTATGATTTCTCTGATTTTGAAGACAATATTGGAGATGTTTTGAAAAGACATTTGGAAAATGTTAAAACAAAGAATGTTGCATATGATACAATATATGGTATACGTTTAGATCCTACTACACAAAAACTGAAAATGGGTAGTCTCAATGTACATTTCAGTGATGGGAATATTATATTTTGGAATGACAATAAAACAAAATATCATGAATTCCCAGGTAGTCCGGAGTTATACGACATGATTTTTTTGAAAAATCCACCTGAAGTCAATTTCAATGATGAAATTCGTCATACATATGCTAAAATATTGAGACTAACGAATGCACCATACAAACAACATCAACTAAGAAATGGTTTCAAACATACGAATTCTAAAAAATTTCGTGAAGTTATCAAAGCAGTACTGAACTTATCACATCATCTGTCGACGAGGAGTAGAACAAAAAAAGGTAAAGGGTTCAATCGGATGCAAAAAAGTATTATACCAAACCTGCGAATTATGTGTACTGGAATTCACCTGACGAGTTAGTCGATCGTTTACGACTGTTGATATCCTCGAAATCGGCTGGACATACTGGACACGACAATGAAATAATTTCAATAATTGAAGAACCACGTGAGGAATAATATATTGAAACGTTCAAGAAAATGGTCACTTTGTCCTCATTATATGATGCAGTAACATTGTTGAATTATATGTACGGAGACGAAGTAGAACAGTTATAGTGAGAGGATGGATAATGAAATAAGTGATCTTAAACGATAAGTTGTCAATGAATTACATACACCGGCGAGATGTAATTTCGTCAGAAGAACCACCACCCTCAAAGGTTCTGCAGATCTATGGCAGATTGATCTTGCCGAATTACAACCCTATGCTAAACATAATAAAGGATATAGATATGTTCTTGTAGTAATTGATTGATACTCAAAATATCTATGGACAAAACCGATTAAAAATAAAACAGGTGGTGCTGTAACGGGTACAATGGAAGATGAGCTAAAAGAAGCCGACTATTCTCCGAAACATCTACAAAGCGATCAAGGAAAAGAATATTTCAACAAAACTTTCTCATCTCTAATGGGCAAATATAATATCAATCATTATTCAACATTCAGCACTATGAAGGCGGCCATAGCAGAAAGAGTAATCCGAACAATAAAGACGTGGCTATATAGAGAATTTTCAGCGATGGGACACAAGTGGTTAGATGTTCTTCCTATGATAACAAGAAAATATAACCATAAAGTGCATCGTACAACTGGTATTGAACCAATTAATGTTACGCCAACAACAAAACTAAAATTTAAAGGTGCCAAAGTCATCCGTGGAAAACAAAGTCTTTTCAAATTCCGAATGAATGACATTGTACGTATAAGCAAGTACAAAAATATCTTTGAAAAGGGGTACACTGCCAATTTTACAACTGAACTATTCAAAATCCTTAAAATTAATAGGACATATCCCACAACGTATATTCTTGAAGATATAAATGGTCAACCGATTAAAGGTGGTTTATATGAAGAAGAGTTATTAAAAACGAAAAATCCTGACATTTATCTAGTTAAAAAGGTGATGAAGAAGAAAAATAATAAACTGTATGTGAAGTGGTTAGGCCTTCCGAGTGAACACAATTCATGGATTGATAAACGTGACATGGTTTAATATATGTATTAACTTAGATGTTTCGTAAAATAAACTATTAAAAGCAATTTATTTTTTATTTCGAGTAGACTCTGTTGAAGTGAATTGAAAAAAAATATATTTTGTAGCGGTAAACGTTGCCCCAGCCAATCGCAACGTTCTGTGTATGCCAAACCAAATTAACTGCATACCCCATTCCCGCTTAGATATTTTCAAATCACAACATTGATAATATTTCATAATCCTAAGAGCTAATCAATATCAGATTGAAATGCGTGATCAAACTCTTTTCGCCACTTATCACGTACAGATGCTGCCGTATCAAAAAGTGTTGTTGACTCCCGAAGCTCCATCTCTGCTTGCATTTTCAAACAATGGGCGGACTGATTTTTGTGTATGATTTCGAAACGGAGTTTATCTGCATCTTCACACATTTTGATCAGTTCAGCCTTTGTTAATGCAATCTTTGCATCGAGCTCCTGAAGAGCCACCTCGTCCAAGCTGCCACTTCGAACATCATCATCGCATTTGACGATGGTGGCTTTCGCTTTCTTCAGCATGTCCTCACAGCGCTGCAGTGGACCGAAAGAATGAAGCGAAACATCTTCCAAATCGCCCATCACATTCAAGAAGGTGTCATCTACCTTCTTCTTACGAGGTTTCCGTACACCCTTCGTTGTTTTCTTAGGGTTAGAAGCAGAAGAGGAGAGAGAAGTGGAGGGCATATGGGTAGTGACAGTTGTGAAAGGGTTATATCAACACTTCCTGAAGGTTCCGGTATATCTACCGTCTTCAGATAATCAAGAATGTTATAGTCATCGGTGAAACCTTCTTGGGATGACAAGTGATATACCGGAATATTTTCAAAACCAAACTCATCATTTGTTGTTGGAATACGTGACATTGCACCTTCTTCAACAGAAACATTTTGTAGGGAAGTCATGATTATTTAGCTCGGAGGGAATGTGTGATACCAATGGGATGTGGATAGAAATGGTGCTGATGTTGATGCGACTTCACGTTTTATACGAACAAGCCGACTGGTACATGCGCACATGAATATGACAACAATCGGCCGTAAGAGGAGAAGGGGTAGATATCCCTTCCAGGAGTTGACTCCACAAATTTCATAGTAATAAGAAGTGTTGAGAAGAGACAGTGTTCTTCCAACCGATGTCTTCTCCACATGTGTATGTGGTTCCATGTCACCGACATAAACTTTGCCCAATTGACAATAAATATTGAAATCATTTTGTAATATAATGCGAAGGTGTGATTTAGAACAAAATGATCCGAGTGAGTCATAGTTCTAATTCACACCTTCGTATTGCATATATTCATAGTGAAAATTATCCACTGTAGATATGATTCCCAATGGAAGTGTGTATTTTTTTTTGTAGCCCTGAAAAGGGCTGTTTTGCTTCAAAGAGCCAAGGGGTTTGGGTGAAGACTGATTAGCTTGAGTCTTCACCGACATTACCAACATTCCTAGCATAGAATGCCCTAGCCCGCTCCTTCGTGTCCGCCCACATGCGATTGAATTCTGTAGCATCTCCGATATAACTGTCATCATCGGACCCATGCTCTCCTGTTGAGTGCCGCGGAGGCGCTAGGGTATGTGGGATCTCCTGTGCTGTTGTTGAAGACATGTTGAGTTGCTGAATGATACTTTGAGTAGGTTGTCATCGTATTTATAAGGATCGGAGTGGGGATGTGTAACATAGCTTAGTGCTAGTGGTCATTAGGCGCTTGCGCAGGTTCTATTAGAATTTTGGAGGATTTTTTGTTGCCTTCTATCATCTGCACCCGGCCTCCGGCTTCCAGAAAATTTAAAAGTAGAAAATTGTAAAATTATAATTCTACAGCCTTCGGCCTCAAAATAATTTTTTTTTAATTCGCGGGTCGAAACCCCAATGTTCTAGCACCCTATTATCATTTTTTTTTTCTGCACTGATGAACATTTTTCTTTTTTCCTACTCAATTAAATCTGACAACCTAACCTACATCCGAATATCTTCCTCCAGTTAAGTGCGCATGCGCGTGTGTACTCTTTTTTTTAGCCCTGAAAAGTGCTGTTTTGCTTCGAAGAGCCAGGGTATGTCGATCCACACATGTTTATGTGAGACGACGAAAGATCACTAAACATCTACAACTCTTCAAGTTATAGAAACTTTGTACATTTTCACCATTAAGTGGTGCAAATGCATATGTTTGTGTTTTTTGTGTGGCCCTGAAAAGGGCCGATGGGGTGCTCCGGAGAGCTGGGTGTCATCCCGCATAGTTATGCGGGACGACCACGGAAGGGTACTCAGATGACATAGATGACATCGTCATCGTCATCATCCGATGACACCACGATGATGGTGTCATCGTCGGAGTCATCGTCCTCCAGGTGATGCACCTCCGGGTGGTCATCCATGTCGACATCCTCGATGCCGATGATTTCGACATCCTCGACCACTGCGTCATCTTCTAGGTAGTCATCCTCGACCACATCATCCTCGGAGATGTCAGACTCATCTGACCATTCCTCCGGGTGCTCCTCCATTTCATCACCATATTCTGATGATGATGATGATGTTGACGGGGACGGGAAATTCCACGTATCCTAGGAGTCGCTGATCTCAGCCACCTGAATTGGCCCTCTGGGAACTCGATCATCATTCATGTCATGATAGAGAGCCCCTTGGTATATTTGGTGTACCTGGACCAGGTACAACGACGGTGGCATCTGTCGAATTATCTCGGCATCGTCTTCAAATCTTTCGCAACGTCTCGGAGCTGTGGTGGAGTCTGGGAGAGGCATCTTAGAAGACTGATACTGAGTTTACATTGAATTTATACTAACTCATGAGATAGAAATGGTGGGAGAGAAGGGTAGGGGTTGTATGAGGTGGTGGGAGAGAAGGTGGAGGTTATAGATGGTGGTAGTGGTAGAAATACTCAACATACTTATTGAATAATACAATTGAGATGATTTCCTGAATAATGTTTCAGAGTTGGAATTATATAGGTACTTATTGAATAACACAAGTATCGGAAAATACAATTAAGATTAAATGAAGAGCAATGCCCCAAACATCGCATTGCCCAGTGTGTACCAAACCAATAAATTTAATGTACACTCCTTTTTTTCACTTCATCTTTTTTTATTATTAATAACTACTTATATTTACAACTTACAATTAAATTAATTTTTAAAACACACAAATAACTAAACCTATATAAAATACCTAATTATCTACTTATTTTCTAGACGTCAGAGGGCTGCCAACATACTCTCCGTCGTAGCCGTCACATGCGTTCTGGCAGTTTCCAACCTGGTGACCCTTTCGGCCTCCAGGATGGCTTCCTGCCGATCTCGCACCATCAGGTCGGCCAGCTGGCGGGAAATTTCTGCCCGCGCTAGTCGACCCGCTGGCAGTCGCGCTCGGCCTCCTCTACCTCCCCCAGTAGCTGGTCCACGTACGTCTTCAGCGTGGGAGCGATAGACTTCAAGGCGACGACGTGTGTGATCGGCTCCCTTGCCCTTGAAGGTCCAGCGACAGGATCCACGGTGGCAACTACCTCCACGATCGGGGCTGGTGGAGGGACAGCTGGCGGTGGTGCCACTACATCCACGCTGACGACTTGCACTTTAGCAGGTGGTGGGACAGGAGTCACAACAGGGACCGCAGCTCTTGAGGATGATGGCCATCCTCCTTGGTAAGGGTTGGTTTCATCGCATTTCTTACGATATGCGGGAATAACACCAACCTTCTTCGATGACGATTTCAAGCCGCTGATACGGGCTCGTGGTGTAGGCTCGAACTCGTCCTCGCTATCTTCAACGATTTCCATCGATTTCACCTTTGACGATATTCTTCGTTTGGGGGCACCATTGTCAATGGTATCGCCATATCGCTTTCGTACACCACCACCTTGCTCCTGTGAAGCCATCGGCGTCAGTGACTCCGGGATATCCGCGTCCTGCCTAATCGTCTCCATGACATCTTTGAAGAAGGCATCATCTTCGATGTCCTGGTGGAGGTGGCGGAGACGGTCCTCTACGTCTGACTTCTTCCTCGACCCTAACGTTAGTTAGGGCTGCTGCTACCATGAGGAAGTTGGCCGCTGGTGTTGATCATTGATATACATTGAAAAAATAATTAAACAAATGCATGAATATAAGATTGTGTACTTACCGATGAAAATTGGATTCTCGAGACTGGAGACTGGAGACTGGAAACTGCTGCTGGTGCTGGAGATGTTGACTTTGAGAACTCGAAGTCAACTGAAGAATATTCAGAGGGAACTCTCCTTTTAAACAATTGCCCCACCTTCCACTCTACCTCTCATGCGTAATGGTTGAATTGCGCATGACACACCCCTCTCATGATCCCACCCAAATTAAATCCCGCCCTACGTTATAACCCCGCCCTTCGTCAAAACCCCGCCCTCCGTCATAACCCCGCCCCTATTCCAACTCCGCTAAGTATTACAAAAGATACATGTCCTTAGTGGAGTCAGTTGAAACAAATGAATTTGGCATGCATAACAATGGTGGGTTGGAGTATCAGCATACTCGACAGTTACATGTGAATGGTGATTATCATACAATCCACCATTGTCATTCATACCACAGTACCGTACATAACACATACGGCAGACGAAGAATTGGCCTTCATCACCAGCATCAATTGCAACGAAGGCCAATGTGCAACAATACAAATTGGTTGCAAAATTGTTCAACATCTCCGACATGTTGATTGGTATAGTACGACTTATGATGGAGTCGAATTCGCTGACAGAATCCGCCTCAACCCCTTCATCGACGTCATCTTCTGCATTGCCCTCGTCGACGGCCTCATCTTCAGCGGCATCCATCTCCACCGGGTCCTCCGGCTCCACTAGCTCCACCTGGTCCTCGAACACCAGCTGATCCACCAATTCCTCCAGCTTATGGACCGCTGGTCCATCCACAACTTCCACCTCTAGGTCGTCGTCCCAGTACTCCTCGAAGTTGTTAATGTCCATGTGGGACAGGCTGGCTAGGACTTTCATATAACTATCCATCACAATACAATAGAATATTCGAATTATGAAATTCGAATGAAGTATTCAGTGACCAGTTCTTCTTTTATATGTTTCATTCAGAGTATGGGGGTTACCACCACCACAATTCTTCTGCATAAGAGTAGAGAGCGTTCGAGTCTCCCAAGCAGTATTAGCGAGAACATAATTGTACGTGAATGTGTAAATAGCATGATAGTATTGAAATAAAAATAACTTTAGTTTGACTAAATTTATTCTATATATTTTTATGATAATACAAATTCATTTTTCAAACAGCTGGGTGTGGATCACTGCATGGAGCCCAAAGTTTTGGTCTATGTGTGAGCCAAATATCAGGATGTTTCTTCTCCAATTCGAATAGCCTCTCATGTTTCTTCTCTAATACAACTAACCTCTTCTCCATATCGTCATATTTTTGCATCATTGTAGATGTAATATCCAATGCATTATCCGAATCCTTTTTCAGAATATCGCATTCATGATTGAGTTCACTTGTCAACTCTGTAATGTTTCGTGTCATTGTAGCTGTAGCATCCCATACTTTGATATCCACATCACTTTTTAGATTACTGTACTTGCGATCCAGTTCATCTGTCACCTCCTCTATTTTTTCGTTAAAAGCTTGACGGGTATCAGGTACAATTTGAGCCATTGTGGCTTTGAAGGCTTTGAGGACAAGTACCTTCGACTCATTGATTTGTTCATTGAGATATAACTGAGTTACACAATCTCTCTCATCTATCGGTTCACCAGCATTTTTCAGTCTTTTACCTTGCATATCATATTGGTCATCAGGTGAAAGCTTGAATCCTATACCTTGAGGACCCTGAGAACCTTGAAGAACTCGAACTTTAACAGTACCCCATTTTCGTCTACGACCAAATTTATCAATAGCTTTGGCCATCTTTCTCCCACCTCGATATCTTTCATACTGATGATTTCAAAACAACCATTTCTATATATCTCTGAGTAGGTATTTTATTCACTTAAATGAAACAATAGGAAATCAGAATAACGTGTTTATTTAAAAATATATATATTTAGTAACAGGAAAACAAGACATTTACTAAAATTGACTAGTATAATTCGACTTTTATCCATATTAGCTTAATCACATCTAGAATACAAATAAATAATTATGGCGGTGGTGGTGAATTTTCCAATTAGAATGATATTTCATTTGTTCAATTCAGATGTTAATAAATGAAGTAATTGATCTAACGGACTTTCTTGAGAAAAAGATTAAATAATATTGGAAACCCAACGAATATTCTCTTCTGGATCATTCTGGTAGAATTCTATATCGCTATGACCCCAAGGAAGAGTTTGTGTCGTATTGGGAATGATGAATCGTTTATCATCATGGTATGACAATGCAACTTTGTTTTTCAATTCAGTATACATATCATGTAATATGCTTCTAAACGAGTTCATCTTCCTGAATATTAAACCAACCTGTTCGACAATTTTCTTATAATCTTCACATGTTAATTCATTCTTTATAACGGATCTTTTGACTCCTTTTGCTTTCTTAAATTCACTACCTACAGACTGAACATAATATGCTTTGGCACCGGTACCATAAAAGATAATTATGGGATCATTCGGAAATTCGTCTTTGAAATTACCCAGAATTGATTTTGTGATAGGAATATTGAATTGATTTCCTACTTTGTAATTGGAAGTATCAAATTCACCTATATTGTTGATAATGAAATTATAAAAATTTTCGGTATTTACTTTCAAAATTAAAGAATCCGTGTCAGTGTAGAGTAAGGTGGCATTTTCTGCATAATGACGTTTAATACAACCATAGAAAAAGTTTTACATGACTGTTTTGGATAATTCTAGAATACGAAATCCCAAATATAGTGGTTTATCGTATAATACATTAACTTTTCCCAATTGAATTGCAACAAAATTTTCGGAAAATATTGAACAGCTTTTGTAATTTGGACGTGAAATTAGGGAACTAGCACCCATTTTCCTCTTGATATTTTCCCAATGCGTAACCAGTCTAACATCAATTCTGTTATCAACGTTTTCCATTGTTTTCCCATAAACTGCATTGTTCATGAGTTTGTAGAAATCTTTTTCAGCTTTGTTGTTAGATCGATTTCGCATTTCAGTATTCAAATCAATATAAGGTTTCATCCAACATGACTGCTTGAATCTCAACACTCTATGTGTGTTCATGACAATAAGACCATTGGCCACAGCCTGCTGTAAATTTTTATAATGTATAATATATTTTCTTTTGTCATTTAAATTTGGAATTAATTTAGGAATTTTTTATTTGGAATGTGGAGGTATTGAACTTTCAACGAGAAAAGGGAGATCAGCAAGTTTGTCATGTAATTCTTGGGGATAATGAACATCTACTTCAAGAACATAACCATATGGACTATCAGATGCTACACCCATTACGTCCAAATTGATAATTTCATTGGGAGTTAGCCCAGCAAAATCGTTGGTGGGTAATGGTTGTGACATACTGTGACCATATAGGTTAGTGGCATCTAAATATGATATGAACGATGAAGGTTCATCGGGGTTATAATCGGGTAAAAATTCATTATTAGCTATATGCTTCCTTTCACTACACTGACTTATTCCGCCACGTATTCCTTTCTTGAAAAAATGAATCATGTCAATGTCAGTCAATAATTCCAATTCAATATTTGTATACTTTAGCATTGCATCCCATGATAATCCGGGTGCTGTATAATACTGCGCCGGATCTAATTTATATTTATCTAAACATATCTTTCTAAAGTTTTCAAATATGTCACATAATAGAAGCACATCGGACTTCAAATATAAATCCGAGTATTCTCCTAAACTCTGACACTCGAATAAATGCCAAACAAGTTTTGCTCTCATATAATCCTTATCTGATATATGCTCTTCGTTAAGATTGTTATAAAATTGATTTTTAGTGGGAATAGTTGCATAATTCAACTTGTCAATATGGTCAACAAAGTTATATGGAAAAACACCTTTATTTCTCATCAAATTGAATTTGTCAATTTGTGGAAAATGTTTATGCATCTCAATACACTGATCGGATGTTAAGTTAGCACCTAAGTTCTGCAAAGAATCCGACCTGAATTTGAAACTGTCTATAAATTTCATTTTCAAATAATTCTTTTTCTCTTTTTCATCTTTGTCAGTGTACGTGTGAGTGAATAGATGCTTGGTGAACGATATATATTTTTCCTTAGTTTGTGGGATAACATCCACTTTGTCTTTGTTTCTATACAGTTCTTTTATGAACAAATGACAATCATACCCACTAAGATTATGGAAAATTATCGGAACAAAATTTGGTAATTTGAAATTTAAGTTACATACGGAATGAGCAGCAGGTGATCTTTTCTTTCCATTGAGGTGGCAATGGTCTCTCACTTTCACATCACCACCCGTGAATGGTTTATCACATATTCCACAAAATTGTGCAGAAGAAAACTCTTCTTCTTCCGTGGGGGTTTGTGCAACCATAGGAATTGGAAATCTCAGATGATTGTGATAAATATTTCTCAAATCATTTTCAAGCTTTGTGACAAATTTCTCGGCTGCATCCTCACCCCTATATGTAACAAATTTTGATAATTTGTCATTATATGAACATTTTATCGAATAAGCAAATGAATAAGGTTCATGTTTGTATGTTTTATTCGAGTATGAGTGTTTAGGGTTGGGTTGACTAGTTTGAATGGGTTTGAGAACTGATTCAAAATCAGCATAAACTACAAATGGCACCTTCATTTGTCTCTCAAAATTTTCAAACATAAGTGAATTCCTCGGTATCATTTTACCATATTTATTATTCTGAAATTGACTGATGGTGTTGTAGTACTCAAATGATTACAGTCATGCAACTGATGACGTAACAGTAATCGCTCGTGAGAGAATTACAATAAACATCCATCACAAAAATATTTTTTATGCTCATGCGCAGATAGTTGACTTGAAACTAATCTAGAAAGGTCTTTAATCCAACAATAATGACTATTGCCAGAATCATCAGTTATAAGTAGAAAGTTAACATGTCTTCTTAGTCTTCTCTGTGAGTAATGCAACGGACCAACCACTTCATATTTCAATTCACCCTTATCAAGTTTCGACTCTAATCCATATACATTAATCGAAATATCATTCATGTCCTCAAACTTTTTTATAGCTTGAAGTTTAACTGGAAAATCCATACCTGGTACATTCAAAATATTGGAATAGTGGGGGTATGAGGAAACTTCTGACACTCTACCATTCGCAGGAAACAAAGCAGATATGATAGCCCATGCAAAACAGTGTTGATCCTCATTGCGAATATTCACAACGCCTTTTCTTGTCTCAATGAACTCGGGCAGCTTCACATATGAACATCCGCTGAGTGGACTATACTTGTTGATGTTCACTTCGAGGAACATAACTTTTTCACAGCTCCATCCTGAAACATAAAAATAATTTAATATTCGTGTAAATAGAATTTCAACTTTAAACATACCTGAATCACGTTCTTCAAATTCCGTGTCTGAGCAATGATGGCATCACGGAATCCATCAAATAATGCATTCAAATCCGTAGACTGGTCCACAATTTTATTTTGTGAGTTGAATGACTTGGTATCAATCAAATCCCGTGTTTGGACAATGTAGCTGCCAAATACCTCCATATTCACTTTGAATATCTTGTGAACCTTTATTGCCTCTTCAAGTAATCCAATAACTTTCTCCCTGATCTTATTGAAGAACGACATATAGTCAGTGTACACATTCGGACTTTCCACTCGATAGCTTACAATTCTACACTTGAAAGCATTCCTTATAATTTGTATGCCATCACTAACTTGGACACATGCATTGTTCTTGTGCTGGAGAGTTCTTTTATGAGAACTAACTTGGGATGCAGGGATTGTCATATTACAACAATTGCATGTGTACATTGGTGTCGATGCAGCCGCATCTAACTTAATCCTTTTCACAGAAGGCCCACCTTGGCAACTCTGAAGTTGATGACGACGGAGATTATCACTACGAGTAAACGATTTACCACAGTCACAGGAATACATTTTCTCGATGTGTTCTCAGCACAAAACTCTATGAGATACTGATTTAACAATCATTCCCACCTCCTTTAAATATAATTTCAATGAGTGGGGAAGAGGATGAACACATTCTATCCGCTTCGACTACTCATGCAACGTCACAGAGCCCCCACCATGCACAATTCTAATCCAACTCGCTATCGATACATACAAGATGAAGAGTGAACAGTAGTCGCTACATAACTGCATCGTGTGGATGTGTGACGTCAGCGGATCATTCCCACTATAGCGAGAGTCGAGCGAGGGTTGCTTCTGATACGTATGACTGGATCGTGTTCGGATGCGCTCCTCATAGTTGGATGACGTCACACACGCTTCCTCCCACCACCACTGTAAGGTATACACTGGCGGAGAGAAATCAGAGTTCACATATCTGACTGGATCTCCGTGGTGTGCGGACGTATGCCTTCTCTAGATTTTCATGTGTTGGTACACCTGAAAGTCATGCACAGTAACAAAAGTACACATGAAGGTTATAGTAGTCATGGAGGTAAAAAAATATAAGTACTTGGAAAAAGTACTTGTCCGTATATATTATAAACGTCGAGCGTGGGCTACTTCAGATGCATTCCTCATAGTCTGATGACGTCACACACGCTTACTACCACCACCACTACAAGGTAAGTATCGGAGAGGAATCAGAGTTCACATATCTGACTGGATCTCCGTGGTGTGCCTTCTCTAGATTTTCATGTGTTACTACATAATATGAAAGTCATACATAGTAGCAAGTGTTCACATAAATGTTTTTAGTCTTGGAGGAAAAAAAAAATATATAAGTACTTGGAAAAAGTACTTGTCCGTGTATGAAAAAAAAATCTGTCACCCAAATGTCATCTCAAGGTCAAACAAAAACCTTGAACACCTCATCAAAACCTACATCAAGGTCAAAAATTACAGAATTTAAAAATTGTGTCAAGGACATCCCAAGGTCATAGACCCACACAGGCACCTATGCAACAAGGTCATCCCTGAAGGTCACCTCAAGGTCACTGATGACGTCATAGTAGTGGGGGGAGGCCCAGAATCGGCTCAAATCTCTTACTAATCACGTCTCATGATGAGATACTCTAGCCTATAAAAAGTTAAATTACTTTGGTATGAAAAGTAATGTCTGCACCGATGAAACCTGTAATTGAGAACATTGACGAACTTTTTCTGAACAAATTCGATACGTTTAATGTATTTATCATACGCAGGATTCCATATAGTGCTACATTATTCAAGTGTTGGCCTGACTAACGAGTTAAAAATTTTAATCACGGATCGGTAGTCCTGAAACTCTGTGGTGCTTCTTGGAACGAAACTTAGGGTCCTCAATGATTTTTGCACAATATGTTTAATTTGAGCTTCAAAACAGAGTTTGCCATCAAGTCTCACTCCCAAGTCAGGTACTACATTGATGGGGACATCATTCAGTTGTAGTTGAATCGGAGTGGGGTTCAGATTCCGAGTGAAAGTAATCTGGTGACAGATTCAAGAAAAGCCGATATGTGGCACAATATTTGGTGAAATTATTATATTATCAGATTGTAACTTTACAATATCCGAATCATCACTAACGTATTTAAAAATTTTTATGTCGTCAGCATACATGGATATTTTGCAGTGTTTAAGGCATTTTTCAGCGTCACTGAGGAATATGCTGAAAAGCAGAGGACCTAGATGGGACCCCTTTGGTACTCCGGATGTTATGCTGTAAGATTTTGACGCACAGTTATTAATAGCCACGTACTGACTTCTATTACTTATGTATGAGGAAAGTAACCGAAGCAAGTTGCCCTGCACACCGAAGTTTCAAAGCCTAGTCAACAAGGAAAGGTGGTGTAACTTATCGAAGGCCTTGGAAAAGTCGGTGTACACGGCACACACTGGTGTCCCTCTTTCCATCTGTTCGTAAATATCGTGAACATAAGGTGCCAAGTTTGTAACGACTGATCTTTTTTTGAAGAAACTATGCTGATGGACAGAAATATATTTTTTGTTAAGAAAATGAGTTCATTTGTGAAATGGGTATGACCTTAGCAAGTTTCCATTTTTCAGGAAACACACCATGTGCCAATGACCTATTGAAAATAATGTAAAGAGGTTCGATTAAACTGTGTCTACACGACTTTAAGAATATGGCAGGAATTCCGTCTGGTCCCGCCTCTTTATTTATATCCATTTCAGCTAAAACATTGATTATTTGTTTTTTTGTTATAACTCTGATATCAAAATTACTCTTCGGTGCTTCGACAACAAGGAGTGAAGGCGTGGAGTCAGGCTCAAATATTTGATCAAAATATGTCGAAAATAATTCGCAAATTGATCTGTCTGTCATTGGAGGCAGATATGTCATCATATTGCATATTCTGTGGAAGCATGTGGCTCTTTTTTACCGCTGATAGATACGACCAAAAAAGATTGGGTTACGATTTATGTTGTCTTCTGTTTTTTTGAGGAAGTTTTTGTGATTTATTTTTATATGAGCCAGTAAAGATCATAATCAGATTGATTACCAAACCTTTTCCAAAGTTCACGAAATTTTTCTTTCTCTCTGACATGTTTAATGGTGTTCTTGGAGAACCAGGCTGGGAAATTGGAATTCCTGAATTTCCAAGAAATTGAGCTCAAATGTTTATTTAATCTTATATAGCCCGCTTTTGAAAATAGCAGGCTTTCGTAACATTTTTTCGGACGGTATTTTTCAATGTGCAAGGAGAAATCAACTTCTATCGACCTATGATGCTTGTCTTCCTTGACAAAAGGAAATTTGCCAGCTTAAGGGAACATATTTGGACAAAGCAAGATCTAAAGTTTTACTATAATAATTCTGAATATTATTGAATTGACCAAGAGTTGTATATATGCCGTTTCACGCCATTGTAAATTCGGTGAATTATAGTCACCAATAATTATCACATAGTCATTATGGTTGGCATTGATAATTTCTTCGACTTTGTTCATGTGATTAATATAGTCAACAGCTTTACAGATTGGTGGTGCATACACACAACAGATAAATAGTTTTTTACCTTGGTTCAGCGTAACGGTGATCCATATATCTTCAATCAACCCTGTACTAGACCTCAGGGAGACAAAAACCAAAGTCTAGATGCAACACTGGTGCAAAACTAGTGCAACACTAGTTTTACCAATGGAATTTTACATAAAATATTGACGACAATGTGGTGTGGCCACTTTTATTCGACAGTAGATGCAACTCTGCTGTTTATATGATTTACAGAAAAATATACACCAAATAAAATTAAAAGTTAAATTAATGAATACAATGTTAAATGAACTTAAAGAACACAAATATTTGGGCATGATGGTTGACAAGAGTTTAACTTTTGAATTCCATATAAATAAAAAGAAAAAAATCAATTATTCCTTTAATTGAATCAATAAGAAGAATTGATTTTCTGAATATTCAAACTCTCAATCTCACTTATAAGGCCCATATTTTTTCACGTTAGATATTTAATAACAATATGGTCATCTTGTAGCAAAAACCATAATTTATCGGTTGAAAAATAAAGCAATAAAAGGGATTTTTTAAAAAACGTGGGAAACACCTTCTTCAGAATTATACAAGAATTCTAAAAATATAAAATGTGAAAGAGCAAAATTGCATACAAATTGACGAATGATTCACAAAAAAGTTGAAGTAGTTGAAAAAAATCAAAATTGCATGTCTATAATATCAGAAATGCAAATAATTTACATAAAAAATTAATTATAGAATAGGCATCAGGTATTATACAATAAAATATATAAAAACTACACCTGATGAGCAGATTCATCTAAAAACTCACTGGGATTATAAAATTATTCAATTGAAAGAATCTGATTCTTTTTTCCTATAGAAAATTGTGAAAAAAATGTATCCAAAAAAATTGGGTGCAAATGAAGAAATGTTCAATTTTATTCTGTCGACATGGATGTCTTCTTTCTGCCTTGTACCATGTTCGTGAATATTCATATTCAAAAAGAAGGCACTTTCGTTTTGGAAAACATGTAGGCATAATTCAAATACATACAGTGTGTTTCACTTGTCATGGAGACATCCCCGACATCTTCCGTAATTTTCGGCATACAACCATGATATTTTCAAAATCGATAAAAACACAAGAAATGAATTCACTGCACAAAAGAGGTTATCTTACGTGATATACACTGCACGCCAACACCGTTGGAACCACCCACTTTTCCGGAGAGTTATATAAGGAGGCAAAATATATCTTTCCGGAAAAATGGGTGTTTCCATCGCTACTGGCGTGCAGTGTGTATTACGTAGGATGCCCCCTTTTGTAAAGTGACTTCATTTTCAGTGTATCTATCGATCCTGAAAAATTCATGATTCTTCGTCAAAAATTACGGAAGATACGAGAGTGTTTCCATGAGAAGTGAAACACATTATATATATTCGGGAGAGAAGAGTATTTCGAGATCGTCGAAATGATTTTTTTCATTCGTTTGATATTCCGGGGCCACTATTTGGAACGTTGTTCGATTTGGAATGTACACTGAATTAGAAAATAGTTCAGATAAACACAGTTGGTAGTTGTACATTTATAATGCGTCAGAGACATTATATGTAAGAAACTCGAATTATCTGCAAAGTTTTTATCTATACCGGTCAAAAGAGCTCTCGTGAGCTTTCGAAGAATTTCATACAATACAGATAACAGAGGTTGACGAGGATGTTATACATAATTCACCCACCGCACCGTTGTGAAAAGGAAACGAAGTGAGTGTAGTATATTGATTCGCACTTCTCAAACAATTATCGTAATACTGAAGAAAAATAGCTAAGGACGGTTACGACACGAAAAATCGATATTAGTCTCTCATACCAGACAGAGAATCATATTATTAGCAGGATTTTGACTTCGTTATTTAACAATGTTACAACAGAAATCCGGTGGAGGCTATTAAAAGATGTTAGTTAGCACTCTTGATACCAACACGAAAAAATATATTATAAATTGTCCAAAAACTTCAATTATTCATAAAAGTGTCTTGATTTTTTTGATATCACCTTTGTAGGAAGCTTGATAGAAAATTGATCAAGTATGAAGTTTTTGACTAATAAATTTTGTCACTCTCTGTATATTTGATACATGTAGTATCCATAGCCCACCGTGGCAAATTTTATATCCAATAAAATGAATATTTTTGAGAACTTGGAATTGTTTTATTGAAGAATAAAACTATTGCGACAATATCACATTGTTGAGCATAGTAAAATCTTCATCTAGTTTGTGATTTACGAGGATACTATATCTTTTGTGAACAGTAAACCAAATGACACTTCAAAATCCTTACTTTAGTACCTACTTATTCGAAATATTCAAAGATAAAGTTTTTGTTACTGTTTCATTACATGAACTCAACTCAGTAAAACAAACTCATCCCAACTTTTTTTTCACATTCCTGTCCATTGATTCCATCTTACCTGATAACAAACCGATTCCCACTTTGGTTATCACAACTATGCTGTATTTCATGACTACCTGCTCTTTGGAATTCAGCATAGCAAGTTGGAGTACACTGAGGAAACAGAAAACACCAAGAACTGCTACTCCAACAGAAGCCACTAAGCCCGCTACCCAAACAGCAACTGAAAATACAAAAAAAAAGCAATTGAAAAACGTGTGTAATTTTTTCAATACCTATTGCTAAATCTTCTAAATTCAAGTCAATAATTCATTTTGTACAATAATTCAAACATGACATGTATTAAACTATATATATTTTTTATAGTTTGAATTAGCAACTCTATTAAATGTTTATTCAGTACTACAGACAATGGATATTCATCAATTAATTGTCTCTGGACTGGACAAGAATAGCGTTAGGATGCTCATTGAGAGATGAATGATATTTTAAACATCAGTCTTTTAAAAAATGCCGTAAATTGAGTAGTATACGATGATATATTGGAAGATTCGTAGCCTACTATAGAAAGACAAAATATTTTATAACTTGACATATTATAGTCATGAATGTATTACAACGAAGCTGCGACGCTTCTAGGTAGAAAAAAAGTTTATCTCTAATTATGCACAACTGGTTTGAGTTTTTGACCTGAAATTCTGCAGTGACAACTCTTATAAGTTATTGATCGTTTCTATAGCAACGCAATAATTTTGTATCCACGGAATCAGTCTAGGCAATACATTCTCGTATAAAAATTAAATCAAATAGATGAAACGGATAATTCCTATAAAGTTGAAATAACCTTTTTTCCACACATTACCACAAAGTGGAAAAATGGGGAAAACAACTGCTTTCCCCTACAAGTGCTAATTGTGATAAAACAATTGAATATTGTCCATCATTCGGTTGAAAATGACCACTTGCACACAGGTAGTAAGTATATTGCCGCTTATCAGTACTAAGAAAGGACAGACAAACATTTAATTTTTCAAGCAATTTATTTTCCTTTTTTTCTTTTGTTACAGATATAAATTATTGGAAATTTGGACAGCTCATCAATTTGGGATTGATATTGAGTGTTAATTTTCTCGTAGGTAATAATATTATGTTATGTGCCTACGTTGATTGAAGTGTCAATTGTTTTTTTCGTCTAGAAGCAGCGTTTCTAGAAGTAACTTGTGTATTCCGAGCACAAAGTGTCATTGTCAACAATCAATCACTTTGCGCTCTGAATACACAATAGTTATTTATGCAACATGTACAAAAAGTAAGTGTTTATTGCACTCGTGTTGTCAATTTCACATTTTTTGCACGAGTTGCACACAACATTTTTTCTAAGTTCATGCAAAAAGCAAAAAATTATTTATTTAGGTGCGGCACTAGGTGAAGGAAAATGAAATACGCAATTTCAATAAATAATTATTACTATCGATTTCATCACCATCATCTAGTTTTCCATTAATATTACTCATTTTAAAATCATAGTAGCCATGAGCGCGTATGTTATTACGAGGTGTGGTCATAGTACAGACAGTTTGCTCTATGCAGGTAGACAGTTTAGAACATAGCGGATCGGTTTCGATTATGGAGTTATTCTCGGGAAGGCATTGTTTGTTCAAGTCGACTGCTAACATTAATACAAAATAATATAAAATATGAAGCTGTTTAAAACGTATGGCCAATCTCACAGAATGTCTGCTAAATATGTAGTGGGTTTGAACGTTTATGTTTATCATGATGACAGCACGTTGAAGTAGAATGACAGATGAGTGCAATAAAGAGCTTTTTTTTCCACTGAATATAGTTCAATAAAGTTATGCTTTCTGCATGAATGCAGCAAAATAGCTTTCAAAGAACTAACATTGAAGTAATATTCATGTTCGATTTCTACCAGAATACAGGATATTCATGACGTTCTAGAAATTACGGAATATTCTTAGTAGATTCAGAAGTTTCAGCGTTTACAACTTACTTGAAATGAGAGGAAGGAAAAGTATGAGTTTCCTCCCTGATTTGAGGGAGGAAAGTGTCTACTTTCTATAGGGGTAGAAGGAAATATCTTGCTCAACCAAACAGTCGTTGATATTGAGTTCTTTTTAATATAATGGAACCATGTGCTTTCTGGGACGACAGATTGAGGAATTTATTTGTCAAAAATTGATAGAATTCATCAACGGTAACTGGGACAAAAATTGTTCAACCTGACAGTTTATAACCTCAATATTTCACAGGAAAGAAACTAAAAGAGAGAATTTTCTCCCATGATGCTCGCTTAAAATGTAATCGTCGCTTCAGTGGAAGATTCCGCAATTGAATAAGCTCAGGGGAAATTAGCGCAACCTGATCTTTTCGTCACTGGGATAAATTTACTGAATTTAATTCGACACGCGAATTCAAACTACTAAAAATAGATGGGACGGAAATGATTAATTGTGCACAAGATACCGCAGCATATGTTCTTCGATTTTTCTCTCTTCTGGGTTTTACAGAAACAAAAATATTGTGATGTTTGTAGAACGAGCTTTGAGAAAGAGACTGGGACACTGGGATGACGTTGAAGTGTTGAGTAGTAAAAAATTAACTCAATTCATATATATTCAGAAATATTAGGGAATTATAGGAGCCCTAATAACAGATGGCAAAGTTTGAGGTTATTAAGGCTCATTAATTCCCGTGGTATATAGACAATTTTATTTCTGACCAATTATAATAAAATTTTGTTCATTTTTAAAAAGGAATATATGTACCAATTCATTACCCTACCGCTATATTTGAATCAGGTACCGTTGAGTTTTGTTGTTGCTCGATTGTTGCTATGTAACTTGTTTAAAAACAGAACTTCATGTTTTCTACCCCATGTAATAGGGAATATTTTGAAAAAAGCTGAAAAATCAAAGAAAATCATTAATTCCATCAAAAAGTGAAGTCGTATACCAAAAAGAAAACATGAACAGGTATTTTTTATGTTTTTAGGTAGATTTGGTAGTAATTGCGTTTATTTGTTGCATTCAGAAATGTATAGTTCGAATTCCTTATGGACTAAGTGTTCAATGTTAAAGTCGATGGTGACTATACATAAGAAACGAGATATCACCAAGTTCAATGAACTAGAGGCTCTTTTGAAACGGAAGAGTGAGAGATATAAGCCGAAAAAGTTTGCCGTTTTATCTCCTAAAGATGTCATCAGATTTCTAAAGAACGCTCCTATTGAAATTAATTTTTTGCATAACCTAATATATTTCTTATTTCCCTTTTTGTGTGTATCTATTTATTTCCTTTTGTTTAGTTATACGTTGTTTTGATTATGGGTTAGTTTTGAGAATGCAGAAGTCAGGAACTTCTGAAGATGAAGATATCGGATATAGAGGACTGGGATTCCGTTATGGTAGTGAACGTACCAGAAAGTAAAACTGGTGTATCGGAGAAATTTCCAGTTGTGGATGAAAAAGAGTTCTACGCTTTGCCTTCATTAAGACTTTATATGTCTTTGCGTCCTGAAGGTATTGAACGATTTTTTTTGAGCTTCCTACAAAATTCAGCCAATTGGAGAAAACATGTTTGGAAAAATTCCCAATATTTTTAGGATTGCCAAACCCACCTTCCCATACGGGACAATGCCTTCGTCGCACTTCTGCTACTGCTCTAGCTAATGCAGGAGCAACTATGACTAACTTAAAAAGACCGGGAGGTTGGAAAAGTTCCACGGTGGCGGAGGGGTATTTGGAGGTTAGCATTGAATTATGAAATAAAACGGCCGCGTATGTTGTCTACTTTGATATTAGAAGAGGCAGGTACCTCGACAGGGGTGAACCAGCTATACAAAAGAAAAAATTGTTTCCAGTGGCGGAAGTAATTTTCAGGGCACATTTAAAAATTGTACATGCATTATTTGTAATGACGTGACTAAATTAAATATGTTCCAGTTTTCATTTCATAAATATACAGAGTGGGCCATTGAAAACGAAACAGCGGCTCTGTAGGTCGGCAGATCCGTGATATATAAAAACGCTCGGACACGTCAACAACATTTGAAAAAAAATACCTTCCAAATGAGGTATCACTTGCCATATGTTGCCATTTAAAAATTTAGGGGTGGCGGTCACAGCTCCGAGGGATGTTATGTATTTCGGGTGAATTTCATCACGAACGATGTCCCCCTCGAAAATGTTGTTGACGTGTCCGAGCGTTTTTATATAACTCGGTTCTGCCAACCTACAGAGCCGCTGTTTCGTTTTTAATGGCCCACTCTGTATACACCTATATATATAAGCGTTTCTTATTTTATTTTTAATTGTGAAAGGTACAGGTAATTATAGAATCTATAATGTCCCAAGGGAATTATGACCTTCTTTATCGATAGCGTAACTATTATAAGTTTATGATATCCCGGTCAGAAAAATTTGGAAAATATGAATTTAACCTTTCAGTGTCTTTGGCCGAATTCTCTCGCAATTTATTTTATCGCAATCATTTTATTACTAGTGTCGTGTCTGTGAATATCAGAGGTAAACTTCAACCTGAAGAAGCCAATGGATAGCGAAACAATTATCGCGATTTTGTAAACTCATAAGCTGTAAAAGTTATTAAGAATTTCATGCTCTCAAACTCACTTGATACTTTGAACCTGGATGCATCGTTCCCACATCGCTCCCTATTGTACAATAATAATTTACAGGTTTTCCAAGGCCCAAAATATCCTCTTTCCTCATCTCCGTGGCCACCTGAAACAATGAAAAAAAAAGTATGAATCCCTGGTAACTACTTTCAAATTTAAAGTATGACAGAAAAATGATTCTCCATAATTTGAAGGGCAGTTGATATATCGTAACACTTGGAAATTCGGCAACGTGCACGGTGGTACCATAGGTACACCATGATTCTAGTATTTTTCTACCATGTGCTAAATAATTTGATAGCGGATCAAAGAAGTAATGAAAATTATCATGAATATGAGTGATTTTTTTTTTGAGGAAAATGACCTGTCTCAAATCAAGATAAACTTTCAAATCAATTCAGAATGATGAAATTATAGTATACGCATCATATGGTTACAAGTCACCTGAAGAAAATGGCGGAGGCGCCTTACTAAAAATTTTCATTTTGAATCCTACCCAGATACCAGTTTCGAAAAACCATTTTTTCAGATGTCCTATGATCCAGTGATCGATGTGCAATCACAAAAATACATGTAGTGTACTGGGTGTTCCAGAATAATTAGTGATACCAGCATATCCTCATTAAAAAATCAGTTCTAAAAATCCAATTTTTTTTTGTTTCTAATTGAAACACCCCTTCAATCCAGAGAATATTTTTGGTGTATTTTCTGATTTTACAAATTCCACGATTCCACGTCAAAACTACGGAAGTTACGGGAGTGTTTCTATGAGAAGTGAGACACATACTGTGCATCCTACGATCTGTGAAACAACGAAAGATCTGCAGTAATATACCTGAATAATTCATCTCAAAGCTAGTGAGGTCGCTCGCTGAAATCCTGAAATGCGTTTCATGTAATTCATAAGACGCCGTCGTAAGTTGTTAGGATGGCTTGATGCGAAGTGTTGAGCCTAGAAACAACTCCATTACTTCCGAGACTATCAGTTCGTGAATTATTCATAGATAATAATATGTAACACTGCTTAACACAGCAAACGTTATCTAATCACAATTACAGGTGGGCGTTTTATCAGCTGTTTCTCGGCCATGAACTTCATCTGAAAATATAGCAGGATACATACAGTGTCTTTCAGAAGTATCGGAACGGTCGCATATTTCAGAGACGGCCATGAGAAAATAAACGAAAATTACGACAGGGTGGTTTTTGATGATTCCCGATTCAACGGTGATATCTGCAATGTTGCCAAATTAACAGTTTTTAAGATATTGAGGGTGACTCAATTTTTTCAAATGGAACACCCTATTAGTTTTCATTGCAATCAATTCAGCGACGCCTCATTACTTATGTCTCCAAATATCAGATTTGAAATTATTATAGTTTTTGAAAAATGACAACATGGCTTTTTCGTCCAAAAGTCTGGGAACGTTTCAATATTTTCAATTCGGTTCAAGAAAAATTCGTGAAATTTTATACATGCTGGTTTTTGATGATGCCCGATTCAATGGTGATATCGGCAGTGTTACCAAATCAACAGTTTTTAATAGATTGAGGGTGACTCAATTTTTTCAAATGGAACACCCTATTTGTTTTCATTGCAATCAATTCAGCGACGCCTCATTACTTATGTCTCCAAATATCAGATTTTAAATTATTATAGTTTTTGAAAAATGACATGGCTTTTTCGTCCAAAAGTCTGGGAACGTTTCAATATTTTCAATTCGGTTCAAGAAAAATTCGTGAAATTTTATACATGCTGGTTTTTGATGATGCCCGATTCAATGGTGATATCGGCAATGTTACCAAATCAACAGTTTTTAATAGATTGAGGGTGACTCAATTTTTTCAAATTGAACACCCTATTAGTTTTCATTGCAATCAATTCAGCGATGCCTTATTACTTATGTCTCTAAATATCAGATTTGAAATTATTGTAGTTTATGAAATATGACAACGTGGCTTTTTCGTTCAAAAGTCTGGGAACGTTTCAATATTTTCAATACGGTTCAAGAAAAATTCGTGAAATTTTGTACATGCTGGTTTTTGATTATGCCCGAGTCAATGGTGATATTGGCAATGTTGCCAAATCAACAGTTTCTTAGATATTGGAGACAACTCAATTTTTTCAAAAGGAACACCCTATTAGTTTTCATTGCAATCAATTCAGCGATGCCTCATTACTTATGTCTCTAAATATCAGATTTGAAATTATTGTAGTTTTTGAAATATGACAACATGGCTTTTTCGTTCAAAAGTCTGGGAACGTTTCAATATTTTCAATACGGATCAAGAAAAATTCGTGAAATTTTGTACATGCTGGTTTTTGATTATGCCCGAGTCAATGGTGATATTGGCAATGTTGCCAAATCAACAGTTTCTTAGATATTGGAGATAACTCAATTTTTTCAAAAGGAACACCCTATTTGTTTTCATTGCAATCAATTCAGCGAAGCCTCAATACTTATGTCTACAAATATCAGATTTTAAATTATTGTAGTTATTGAAATATGACAACATGGCTTTTTCGTCCAAAAGTCTGGGAACGTTTCAATATTTTCAATTCGGTTCAAGAAAAATTCGTGAAATTTTATACATGCTGGTTTTTGATGATGCCCTATTCAATGGTGATATCGGCAATATTACCAAATTAACAGTTTTTAGGATATTGAGGGTGACTCAATTTTTTCAAATGGAATACCCTATTAGTTTTCATTGCAATCAATTCAGCGACGCCTCATTACTTATGTCTGTTAATATCAGATTTGAAATTATTGTAGATTTTGAAATATGACAACATGGCTTTTTCGTCCAAAAGTCTGGGAACGTTTAAATTTTTTCAATACGGTTCAAGAAAAATTCGTGAAATTTTATACATGCTGGTTTTTGATGATGCCCGATTCAATTGTGATATCGGCAATGTTGCCAAATCAACAGTTTCTCAGATATTGGGGATAACTCAATTTTTTCATATGGAACACCCTAATTTTTTTCATTGCAATCAATTCAGCGACGCCTCATTACTTATGTGTCCAAATACCAGATTTTAAATTGATGTTGTTTGAGCAACCAGCAAATTTGAAAATTTTAAAAAATAAAATATGTTAAGCAGCTCTTTTTATCACGCTTCAAATGCTAACTGATACTTGAGGGAATTTTATGACCGCTTGGGCTAGTGTTTAGCAAATGATGGCAAACATTTTGGGCACTTGGTCAGATAGTTTTCAGTTTCTGTTATTTGATTCAAAACTCTATTGAAAAAGAATTCAATTATTAAAAAGTTGTTTTAACAAAAACCATTTTGAATACAATTTCATTATATGTTCTCGAGCCCTTTTGAAAATATTCGACCGTTAGCAGACATTTCAACGAACCATATTCTCATATTTCAAAAACCACATTAATTCACAATCTGGTATTTGGACACATAAGTAACGAGGGGGCACTGAATTGATTGCAATGAAAATGAATAGGTTTTCCATTTGGAAAAATTGAGTCTCCCTCAATATCTGAAAAATTTTGATTTGGCAACATTGTCCAACAAAATCAATCTTGTATAAAATTTCACGAATTTTCCTTGAACCGTATTGAAAATATTGGAACTTTCCCAGACTTTTGAACGAAAAAGCCATGTTGTCATATTTCAAAAACTGCATTAATTTAAAATCTGATACTTGGAGAAATAAATTATGAGGAGTCGCTGAATTGTTTGCAATGAAAACAAATAGGGTATTCCAGTTGAAAAAATTGAGTTACCGTCAATATATGGAAAACTGTTGACTTGTCAACATTGCCGATATCACCGTAAAATCGGGCATCTTCAAAAACCATCCACTCTGTCGTAATTTTCGTTTATTTTCTCAGGGCCGTCTCTGAAATATGCGACCGTTCCGATACTTTTGAAAGACACTGTATAAAACATTACATTGTAACTCTTGTGCTTTATTTACTTCGACACTAATATAACCTTACTTTTTACCTGCGCAAGTTATACTTGCTAAGTGGAAAACAACTACTTCCCTGGCTAATACCACGACGGACATTGAACTACACCTGACAGACATTCGTGTTATTTCACTCAACGATAGATTTGAACAGTTAAAAGAATTTGGTCGAATACATATATTCGTTTATTCTGCTGCAGCTATATTTGTAATGTCATAAAAATATAAATTACTTTGATTAGTTCATGATGCTGTGTTTCAATACAGGTTGTTTGAAATTTATCGTGATGAGGATATCAGGACCAGAATATTAATTGCTTATAATTATTTTCCACCAATTTTCATCAGAGTTGTAGATGCTTTGATCCTACGCAACGCGAATGAAAATACGTTTTTAATTTTTTAGTTGAGGGTTGTGATGTAATTTGAATTTACTTCGAAAGGCGGGTGGATTTACTGATTACTGGTTGGAAAAATTGAAATGGCAATTAGTTCGTGTTGAAACAAGCGATCTGATTATACCCAGTAATTGAAATTCGAGAGCTACCATTGGGATTTCGGAAACTATAAGAGATACGAAGCTGGTCAAACTGGGGAAAATTTGCGCATCTGCGTGACCAGCAATGAGCCGTTGAGAATATTCCAAAATTACCATTATATTCGAAGATATGCGGAAAAAACCGAAATTTTGAAAGACTATTTTTATTTTTTTTCCGGCGTTATTTGATGAAGGATATCAAAATAAACAGCACATTTACATTGCCTTTTTGCTACAGCTATACGACGGTATTTTCTAATGTATCATCCGACGTTTCGTCTGTTGGCCACCATCATCTACTCTAATTTTTCTTACGGGCGTCATATTAAATTGTTACAAATTGAAATACAATTCTTCATTCTGATTCAAACGTATAATATACATAAAGAGGACAATGCGTGGAATATGTACAATTAGTAGACATTTTACATTATTTTCATGTCAAAAAGACGTATACCTACTTCCTCTGCATTCTTCAGGATATTCTTTAGGCGGACAAGTTTTGTTGAACACGCTGTATCAAAAGCGCTGTATTCAAAGAATGTTATCGAATTAGCATAGTCAGCACCGTTATAAAAAGAATTGGTCAACAAACAGTTGCATTGAAATGATAAAGGTTACATTAACATATATAACCATGCACTTGCAAGGAACAACTGAAGTGAGATTGATAAAATTTTATATTTGTAACGAAATACCTAGACGGAAAATAGTTGAGAGAGTTTTGTAATAGAAAAACCTCTAAACTATTTTGAAAATGCATGTTATGGAATTGAACAAACGCTACTTATTTTAATGGTGTTGTGAGAAAACTTGTGAATTGTCACTATAATTACACACATTATAATTAATCAATAACTAGTCGTACCTACATGGAAAATCACTACCAATGATAATAACTTTTCATTTGATAGCTTTGATATTGTACTTGAACATGAGGAGTTTTATTGTTATTATAGTATGAATTGATTGCTTGGGTGCTATATGAAAATAAAAAACCAACCGTACCATGTCCCAATATAAGAAAGCCATTTGTCATTCACATCTCAATCAACTTCAACTGACTTTTTCTTTCGGTCAACAATATTACCTGCTAGTTTATTTTTATGGACTAGTAGTTGTTATACAAATTCATTGTTATCTTTTTTGATGTGTCACTAGCATTTGATTCCATGAATCCCAATTTTATAATAGTAAACTATGACCTTGGATTCAGAGGAATTTTTCGGCATTGGTTTGATGATTATCTGAGGGACAGAAAGATGTTTGTGAAGATAGAATACAATGTTTTCTGGACAAGCATGTTTAAAACATTGGAGTTCCACAAGGTTCTGTGCTGGGACCGCTAATATTCTTACTATCCTTTAACGACATGCCTCAGCATATCAATGCTGAACTTCTGGCTATTTCTGCAGATGACACTTCCCTAGCGGTTACAGCCTATACATAAGAAGAATTGATCAAGTCAACCAAACAAATGATGGTATGTTTCAACAGCTGGTGTACGCAAAATGGTCTGATGACAAACTTTCTAAGAGTGACTGCAGATATTTAACTCCCCACACAAATACGAACATACTACAACTTGATTTGAATAAAGCACTTGTGAAGTCTACGGAATTCACGAATGGATAGGCCACATTTGATTTACACTGAGTCGGAAACTGAACAAAGCTTGATTCACAATAATTATGCGATTGAAATCCTCTCTGCCAGTGGAGTCGATGCTGACAGTTTATTATTACCTTGTATATAGTAATTTGTCTTATATTTCGTTCTCTGGGAAAACTCTATTGATAGTCATAGAATTTTCGTAAGTCCAAAAAAATATTTCGTTCCTTGTTCAACTTGCCTCCTAATGAATCTTGTAATCATCATTCGGATTATTATAATTTCCCTGTCTATTTATATTGAAGTGCTTCCTATATTTTGAAGAAAACATTAAAATACTTGAAGAAAGTTTATGACAGATATTTTGATTAATCGTGCTTTTTTGCTCCTTGAATTTTAAATTGTTTTTTGCTTTATATTACTTTTTGTTATTGTTAATGTCGTACCTATTAATTGACCTGTCCTCATTAATTGCCTGAAATGATTAATAAATATTATTACATCCACACATACGTTGAAAGTACTTTTGTTGTCCAATACATTATTTTTGTTTAGATTTACCGCTGTCAAAGTGTCAAATATATAATTTCTATTGAATTCACCTACGTATTATCTACATTTGGACCACAAAAAATAGTTTAATTAGAAAACTGTAATTTTTCATTTTCATAATAAAAAAGTTAACCCCTCTCAAAAAGGATCCCGCTTATTGCCAAATTCAAATGGTTTTTTATTTTCTATAACTATTTTAAACACATCATATCTCAACATATTTACAAAAAAAATCATCTACTGTCATGGCCTCATATTGAGAGGCAGATGATGAAGACACCCAATAAACACACACACGTGGAATATACGTTTAATTGTGGTAGCTGTCGTTGATGTAACGTTATGTTGAATTTTGAAACGTGACTTTGGTAACTCAAATTCAACCAAACGTTGATTCCACTTATAAAGAACGTATATGATTCAACTCATCCCTGAAGCCACCATTATAAAACGTTTCCCTATCGTGCTTTCTCAACGTGTATTCAACTGGAACTAACAAACATTACATAAACGTTGAATATGTCACTGTTAAACAACCCGAGGCTCTGGGCAACCTTCAGTCTACGTTTCAGTCACTCTTTTTATCTACGTTAATTGAACGTTATGAAATTACGTATTCGATCCGTTGAATGAATTATTGAATATCAACTTCATCATTCACTTAACTTCGAGACAACCATTTTGATTGATTATTTTTCAACGTTGTTTCAACTCATCGTATACATCTATCAGATACGTTGAAAATCAATTGATTTGTTGACTTGACTTCTGCAGAACTTGTTTTCTTTGGACAACTTCAACGTTAATTCAACTAGATACATACTCGTAACAAATACGTGACTGTAGCCACCATTATGAAACTTGTTCTTATCGTGCTTTCTCAACGTGTATTCAACTGGAACTAACAAACATTACATAAACGTTGAATATGACACTGTTAAACAACCCGAGGCTGTGGGCAATCTATATTCTACGTTTTAGTTACTCTTTTTAACCCTGTTAATTGAACGTTATGAAATTACGTATTTGATCCGTTGTATGAATTATTTAATAACAACTACATCATTCATTTAACTTCAAGATCAACCATTTTGATTGCTCATTTTCAACGTTGTTTCCACTAATAGTATCCATCATATACCTACGTTGAAAATCAATTCATTTGTTCACTTGATTTCTGCAGAACTAGTCTTCTTTGGATATCTTCAACGTTCATTCAACTGTATCCATATATCGTTAAAGATACGTCACTGTATCCACCATTATGAAACTTGTTCTTATCGTGGTTTCTCAACGTATATCCAACAGAACTAAGAAACATTTCATAATCGTTGAATTTAACACGCAGTGTTGAGCAACCGATTTTCTACGTTTCAGTTTTTTTTTCTGTGTTAATTGAAAATTGTTTGATCCGCTGAAAGAAGTATTTAATAGCAAGTACATCATTCATGTAACTTAGAGACCAACCATTTTGATTGCTTATTTTTCAACGTTGTTTCAACTGATAGTTTACATCCATCAGATACCTACAACTTCAACGTTCATTCAACTGGATACATACATCGTAACGAATACGTCACTATAGCCACCTTTATGAAACTCATTCTTATCATGGTTTCTCAACATGTATTCAACAGAAATAAGAAACATTTCATTATCGTTGAATATGACACTATTCAACAACCCGAAGCTTTGAGCAACCTATATTCTACATTTCAGTTACTATTTTTTTTTTCACTGAACTGAACTTTGTGTAGGAACCTAGTAACATTATTCAACTGGAGGGAAACAACCCATACCTATTTTTGTATGAATGAACATCAACCATCCTGAAAAAAATTACGTTCACATTTTTAGTGCAAAGTTCTTCATACTTTCAATATAGAGAAATTTTGTAATCAATGAAAGTGATACCTATTGTCTATTGATGAAAATGTGGTAAATAAATATTGAATACGTAGTAGTTATGGAACGTTTTCGCAACCTGGTTGCCAACTGTATTTCGTTGTCTCGAATATTATGATTTTCAATTCGACAATTACCCATACTATCTACTTTCATCTCTCATTGATCATCTGTCGTTGAAGATTCGAGTCATCTAATTAAACCTTTTTTTATATACAAATAATAGCGGTACTAATTATTCATTGAAAAACTATATGAATAAGTATTTCTGATTAATTCATAATTAACCACTCATTGGCAACGCTGCACGGTGCACCGTCAGTAAGCGTGGTCACGTTGACGGTTGAACAAACAATACAGACATAGGACATAGGTAGTTCTCCCGCCGCCGACGTAGATCATCTTCCGTTTCTTTTTTTTAAGGTTAAGTGTTTATGTGATTCTACTAGAGGCACGAGGATAATTTGGTAAGTACCTATCTACCTTGTTAATGAATTCTATAGTATGCAAACATAAAAAAATATTTCCTTGTAATTTGTACTATTTATGATATATTATATGACTATATTTGGCAAAGTCGTCTTCAAAAAGGTTGTGAAGTCTGCATGCTTTTTTACAGCAATGATTTTCATGCTAGTTATCTGACTCATGGAACGTATGGAAGCTACCATACGTTATTCCAATTTGCACAAATCTAAATGGAGTATTTATATTTGAAAGTCATAATTTTTGGTCAAACAAAGTTAATAGAATAGGTAATTATTGATAATATAGTGGTTATGTCTATTCAATTGTGATACGTTGATATAACGTGGATGAAAGGTAGGTAATCAAACACGTTGAAAATGGTTGGATGAACGAACGTTGAGTTGATGAAACGTTGATAAAGGGTAGATAATTGAACTTGTTGAACATGGACCTGGTACCTGTTTGACACAAGTACCTACAGTGCCCTGTCTGAAATTATTTAGAATAATCACGTTAAAACAAATATAGCAATCAAATGTGAACTCCGAATAATATCAATTAAATACAGTGTGTCCCAGCTAAAACTTGTCACCCCCCTAATATCCGAGCTCATGAAAAAAATTGAAAATCGCTCAGACCCGTCGATTTTTATTTCAAGGGGGAACACTTTCACCAAATACACCATCATTGTGTTGTCAAACCCCTCAACCCCCGCACCCCCTACTTCAGAATTTTCAATGGGACTACTATACTTGTGATACATCATTTTGAAGGGAATTCAATCCCAAATACATCGGTGTACTGAAATTGAGGATCGATCAAGTGTTGTTGAAGTTTTCATGAAAACTAAGTTTTATCCAGATATTTTAATTTTTCATCACCTCGAATGTTAGCGTCGTAAGAAACGTTCACTGTGGGTACGCCACTGTATTGAAAAATAATATGCTGTCAGAAATAATAGTTTCGAAGGTGAGACAGACGTTTTTATGAAAAAAAAATTGCCCTCATGTGTTTTTGTATACGCATATCTTTGTTTACGCCTTGGTAATTGATGTATTCGAGTCACTGCATTCAACAATTTGAAAACATTCGAAAATGGTTTATACTGTACAAGAGAGAATATCCATTGTAGCTGCGTATTTTGAAAATGGACGATGTGCTAAAGCTACGGCTCGAAGTTTCAATGAAAGTCATCCAGAAAACACCACATCATATCAGTACGTGCTTTAATTGATGAATAAGTTCTTGGAGTCGGGATCAGTGCTGAATAAAAAACATGAACAAGAGAAGCCTATGAGAAATGAAGGGGTCGCTGTTGCAGTTGTAGGACATGCAGTGATGGACAACATTCAATCGTTAAGACAACTTGAGACTATTTCTGGAGTTTCGAAAAGCAGCGTACATCGAATTCTGAAAGACGCAAAATTCCATCCTTATAAAATGCAGAATGTACAAGAATTAAATGAAGATGATCCTGACAGACGTACAGAGTTTTGTGAAATCATGAGTCAATTATTGATTGGTGATAATAATTACCTCTACAATGTGTGCTTTTCTGACGAATCTTCTTTTTATTTAAATGGACATGTGAACAGGCACAACTGCAGATACTGGAGTGACGTAAATCCCCATTGGTACAGGGAAACTCATTCACAAACTCCCCAGAAATTGAATGTTTGGGCTGGTATTCTGGGAGACCATATTGTAGTTCCATATTTTATTGATGGTAACCTCAACGGACAAACGTATCTTGAACTTCTTGATACAACTGTGAACCCCAGAATCACTCAGTTACTTGAAGACGATGATAGGTTACTTGACGGTCAGCTCACCTTTCAACAAGATGGAGCTCCTCCACATTTTGTTGCACCTGTACGTCAATTTTTCGATGACAATTTCACAGGGCGATGGATTGGAAGGCGAGGACCAATAGAATGGCCGGCTAGATCTCCTGATTTATCACCATTAGACTTCTTTTTATGGGGTCATTTGAAATCCAAAGTTTATATTACCCAGCCAACTTCTCTTGATCTACGCAGGAGAATTGTTGTGGAGTGTCGTGCAGTGACTCCAGAAATGTTGAGCAATGTGCGAAGAAATTTCGAAGATCGCTTATACTTCTGTATGGAACTGAATGGTTCACATTTTGAACCTTTCATACGATGATAACATGTTAGGTGATGAAAAATAAAAATATCTGGAAAAAATTAGTTTTCATGAAAACTTCAACAACACTTGATCGATCCTCAATTTCAGTACACCGATGTATTTGGAATTGAATTCCCTTCAAAATGATGTATCACAAGTATAGTAGTCCCATTGAAAATTCTGAAGTAGGGGGGCTGGGTTTGAGGGGGTTGACAACACAATGATGGTGTATTTGGTGAAAGTGTTCCCCCTTGAAATACAAATCGACGGGTCTGAGCGATTTTCCATTTTTTTCATGAGTTCGGATATTAGGGGGGTGACAAGTTTTAGCTGGGACACACTGTATCTGGAATACGCGCATAATCAGTGGAACTCAAAAATAAACTGTTAACGCCTTTTATATTCAAACTTCGAATTTAGTTTTTTTTGTCTTTGTAATTTACGATTTCCGCTACCTATACGTTTCGAATGATCGATAATCGACTACCACCATATTTTTATACCTGTATACCCTTGTGAACACCTACATATTGATGTTGATTAGTGTATTTATTATTTATGTATCTATTATTTATTAGGTTGCAAGATTGAAGTTGGTGGCACTTCTCCTGAAGACCACACCAGGATAATTTTAAGATTCCTCTTCTGAAGACCACACCAGGATAATTTTAAGATTCCTCTTAACTAATGAGCTGGCCTGCCTGTACCATAGGAAGGGCACAGATAAGGCGTTCAAGGAAACATATGAGATCAAACTAATTTATGGTACGGTTATACCTTATGTGCCATATTCCATAATAATATATTGAATGATTTTTGCAGTTGCCGTAAAAAAAGAGTTTGGGTCAAGCATTTTTGATCTCGTACAAGAGATATTTAAGTTACCTTCTTTTTCTCTGAACAATGAAATATTAGTTTAATTTTTTATTATATTTCTATATTTATTCTTTTACCATTAAGTAAACCCATTTCTTATTAAAAAATTTAAGAAATCTGTGTAGCCTTTTTAATTCAGAAATGAATACCTACTCGAAGAAAAATAGCCTACCACTAAGACTAAGCAAAATCAAAACAAGTATTACAGTATGTATATTTCATGTAATGAACGATGATGAGAGTTTTTGATCCACTGAGGATGGCAGTAGAGTAGGCAACCCAAATTATTGTTTGGGTTCCATCAGCTATTCTCATAATTTTGGGTGTTTTCAAATATACAATTGAAGGTGTCCCAGATTATTCAGATCAAATTGTGTAGTATGTTTTGTACCAATACAAATTGTTATTCCAAAATAAAAAAAAAAATCATTACTAATATTCCCTTTCTTTACTGTGGAAAAAGTCTGTTTTCACCATTTTCAGTAAAAAATAATTCATACGAGAACACCAATAATTTTTTGGCACTCATCTACTGTGTCTAATAAATCCAGAAACACTGGATTACCCTGTATAGAGATTGAACACTTGCAACGTTTTTTAAACGTACTGTGTTTGCATTTTTTAACATTTATGGAACGTTTCAGGGTGGAGATAACAAACGTTGATTCATAGTACAAATAAACACGTTTCTTCACCCCAGTTCAATTAACGTTGTTGCAACGTTTAAATTGGGTGGTATTATCGATTCAAAGATATTAATAAACATCGTTGATTCAACCAAGAAAATCAACGTTACCTAATTGCTGGAATTCTACGTTAAATTTTGGTGGTATTCTAGGATCATCATAAACGTTAGAAAATCGTATCTAAGTACGTTACTTAATAACGAAAATATATCGTTATGATAAAGTGGAATATAAATGGAAAAAAACGTTGAAATCCCGTAGAAAATTATAGTTACATTGAAACCTAATTGTAACATTATATTTCAGTAGAATTTTCCTTACAATAAGAACTTTGGCAACGTGTATATAACCTTGAATTAACGTAAAAGGTAACGTTACTTTAAAACCAGAAAAAAACGTGTTGCCTAACGACATTTTGCCGTTTTTTCAACGATGAATAATTGTTGCGTTACTTGAAAAATCCAACGCTTTTTCCACGTGTCTGTGTTTATTGGGCAGCCATAAAGTTGCAACCCCAAGACACCCAGTTGCAATCCCAAGCCACCCTCTTATCCCCCTAGAGTGGCCTGAAGGGACAACCCCCTCGATATTAGCGGGCGTGTCCGTAAATACTCCGACACTAGGTTGATTTTGGGTAGAATCCACCGAAATACTGGAACGTCAATGCTGTAGCTCCTAGTCGTATATATACAGTGTGACACACTTAAGATGAAGACACCCCTGTATTTTAGTAATTTTTGAAAGCAGAGATTTGATTTTCGGTATAGACGTAGACCTTCATGTGCCGCACTTTTCGCAATACTCAGCCCGAATGACAGCCTTAAACCCAGCCTACTGCGATCCCGCGAAAAGGGCAAATTCTCGATATTTTGCGTCGCGTTGGAGATACCGAAAAAAGTTATTCGAAAAAGTTGCTTAGAAATCGATTTTGACCCTACATACCGAATTTCAACGCAAAATTCGAATTTTGATATTTTTTGTAATTTTCATATTAAAGTCCGATTTTCAATTAATGATTCTGAATAAGAAGCTACAGAATTGATAAAATAGTCAAAATCAATGAATTTAACGTATTGAAATAAATAAAATTGAAAATTATTATTTTATCAAATGTAAGTTAATCGAATTTAGTCTTCTTTACTAGCCTGTCTCTAATTTTGAGGATTTTTTCAATTTTCTGTTGAATATGATTGGTTGCGAATAATACCATTTGCCTAATTTTTGATGGAAAATCGTCATTCTCAATGTTTCAAAAAAGTCTCATATTTTGTGTTTCAACAGTTTTCAATTTGGGCTAGAGCGTCATGAAAACAAATGAACTGGTTATACCAAATGTCAGTTTGAAAGTAAATGCGTCAAAAACAGTAACAAAATGCCCATTGAACGTCTTAATTTACGAGAAAAAATGGAAATAATAAGGCTATTTGGTGATGGTGCTCGAAGTAGCAGACAAGTTGCTCGTGAATTCAACAGAAGACATCCGCAACGAAGTCGTATTCGACATGGAACGGCAGCCTCCGTCAATAAACTTTTTACTCAAACCGGAAGTGTATTAAAGTATCGTCCAGCTATTGACAATCCACATCGAAATCGAAGGTACCATGATGATGATAATATCTTAGCTTCAGTTCGTGCCAATCCCAAAATTAGTTTGCGTGAAAGGTCTGAGCTATTAAATTTGAGTAGAGAGAAAATCAGAAGATGTCTCGTTCGTCATAAAATCAAACCTTTTAAACCATAGTTCTTGCACACATTGAAAGAAGGTGACGAATATAAACGATTAGATTACTGCTATTGGGCCCAAGGAAATTTTTTAAATGATAGATATTTCCTAAGAAAAATTTTGTTTACTGATGAGGCTATGTTCACTACCAATGGAATAGTATCTGCTCAAAATTGCAGATACTGGTCTACCGAAAATCCCCACTGGGTTATAAACTGTAAGGACCAATACTCTCAAAAAGTTAATGTATGGTGTGGTATTTTAGGCGACAGAATAATTGGACCCTTTTTCTTCAATAATACCATTAACGCTGAACGACCATTGCATTTTTTTGATAATGAATTATGAGAAATCATCGAAAATCTTCCCTTCAATATGCGACAAGAGATGTACGTTCAGCTAGACGGAGCTTCCGTTCATAATTCTTGGATGGTTCGAGAGTGGTTAAACGAACATTTTCCATTACGTTGGATTGGTAGAAATAGCCCATATGAACAATGGCCTCCTCGCTCTCCTGACATAACACCAATGGATTTTAACTTCTGGGGAACCGTCAAGAATAAGGTTTACAAGTCTAGGCCACGAAATCGGCAAGAACTTTGTGAGAGAATAAGGCAAGCCTGCCATGAAATAAGTATTCCAGAACTTAGGAGAGTGGCCAATAATAATAGAAAAAGAATTGAAAAATGTATCAGAATTGAGGGCGGGCCAGTTGAGAGAGACAATATTTAGAACTGACTTCCAATATTAGTGTTTATTTCATTTCCTGTTCAAATTCGGTTCAATAAATAGTTTTTCATTAATTGTCATTTAATTTTGACCGATTTTATCGTCTCTGTTGCTATTTAGTAACAACTAATAAACAAAATTTAAATTTTTTCATAATGAATATTAGGTTTTTCATTCTTATTCCTACATTATGACGAATTTATTGATTTCGTAGCTTTTTATTCAGAATCATTAATTGAAAATCGGACTTTAATATGAAAATTACAAAAAAATTCAAAATTCGAATTTTGCGTTGAAATTTGGTATGTAGGGTCAAAATCGATTTCTAAGCAACTTTTTCGAATATCTTTTTTCGGTATCTCCAACGCGACGCAAAATATCGAGAATTTGCCCTTTTCGCGGGATCGCAGTAGGCTGGGTTTAAGGCTGTCACTCGGGCTGAGTATTGCGAAAAGTGCGGCCCATGAAGGTTTACGGCTGTACCGAAAATCAAATCTCTGCTTCCAAAAATGACTAAAATACAGGGGTGTCTTCATCTTAAGTGTGTCACACTGTATAAAATTTTGTATACTCACATCCAAGTATCGCAATAGAATTCAAATAAAACAAAACTTTACCTCTACAAAAAAAATATATTTAATGCAATTTATCCATCTCTTCAAATGTCAAAAATTTGATATATATATATTTTTTTGACAAACATTTCTTAAAAGATTTTGTATTTGTAAACTGTCTCTCATAACGATTTTGATCATGTATGAAAATATTTATTCCTTATAAATGAAGTTACTTGAAATGGTTCTCAGTCAGAAGGTATATAATTTTTGATATATTTTTTATATCGCTTGACGTGCAGCATACCTATGAATATAGAAGTATAAAATAACATATTGTTACGAACCTGGTAGTAGATAGAAAAATCATGAATCCTTCTGTTTGCCTTCTAGAAACCCATTAGAATGTACTAGATTTATTAAAGTTTATTCGAGAACTTAGTATGGAATGTTCTGTTGAAAGTTCTATAGCTTCTAGAATAATGTTATCCTATAAATACGATCAGATTTGCCAAGTTTGGGAAGTTTTTGAGTTCTGTTTACTTTTTAACATTTGACTGTTGTAACGTTACCAAGTGAAGTTTGAAGTATTTATTTGAACTGCAAAGTGTCAAACAGTCTTGTCAGTTGTATTATTTGTTCTGTGATAATAAAGGCGAGTTTATAAGTAAGTGTACCACTTATTGAACCTGAAAATCGCAACATTTGGTGACAGCGGTGGGATAAGTGGTACTGAAGAAAGAAGATTGGAGCAGATTTACAGTATTTGATGGTGAATACTCGAGCACAGAATTACGACTAGATGGCGACGTTAGACATAATCCAGTTTTTGAAGGAACAATAAGCGAAAAGAAAACAACTGCAAGAGGAACAAGAAGCTAAAAGAAAACAAGAGCAAGAGGGACAAGAACTCAAAAGGAAACAGGAACAAGAAGAGTTTTTCCAACAATTTGAAATGCGCAGAAAACAAGAACAAGATGAACAAGAAGCTAGAAGAAGACAAGAACAAGAGGCGCGGTTAGTCCAACGGTTACAACTGCATCATGTCGATCTCCTGCAACAGTTTAGTCACAACCAACAGTGCTTCCAGAATGAAATCACCGAAATAGTCCAGGAAGTTAAAGGGGAGGTCCGGGAGGTCAGAGATGAAGTCCAGGAAGTCAGAGGAAGAGTCCAGGAGGTCGAAATCGAACTGTCCAAAATGAATGAACGGGTGGCACAAGAAGTAAACAAGAAATTCAACGAAGAAGTGGATAGGATCAAGAAGAGGATAGAAACAAAACACCTTCCACACAAGCGGGCACCCTCTGAGGAAATTTCTCCCACCAGTGAAAGGCAATTTTCACTGACATATCCAAGGCCTGCTCAAGCGAAAATTTTGAAGCCTCAAACATTTGATGGGCAATCTTCGTGGTCTATGTATCGACGTCAATTTGAGGCGGCAGCAAACGCAAACGGCTGGTCCGAGGAAGAAAAGGCCACTTCACTAGTCCTGTGTCTGCGAGACCAAGTGTTAGAGATATTGCAGAATATCCCCGAGAATAAGCAGAAGGAGTATTCTATAATCGTGGAAGCTTTAGAGATAAGATATGGGCAGCAGTATATTAAACAAGTGTTCCAGAGTCAGCTAAAGAGTCGATCCCAAAAACCAAACGAATCACTGCAGGAATATGGAGCAGATGTGGAGCGACTCATTAATGGGTCCTATCCACAAGCACCGAAAGAGTTCATAGAACAAATTGGAGTGCAAACCTTCATCGACGGCCTAAGAGATCCTGACATGCAGCAAACCCTTCGACTAGGACGTCTTCAGACCATAAGCGGGGTTCTAATAGCATCATTGGAGTTCGAAGCGGCTGAAAATGCATCAAGAAATACGAGATCCAAGTTACGAGAAGTCAAATTCATCGAAGATTCTTTTACGAGCGAGGCGCTGTTGAATGAGATATTGGACTCCATATCGGTATTGGGTAAACAAATGACTTCTGAAGAAAATAAAAGGAGGCGCTGCTATAGCTGCGGAAAAACTAGTCATCTACAAAGAAGCTGCTGGGAAAGATCAAGGTCCAGAAGTCCAATGAGGGTAAGGACGACATCTACAAGCAATGAAGCGAGATCGAGATCCCCAAGCCCAAGAAAGGAACAACGTGGTCGTTTTATCAGAGGAGGCTACAGGAGGTCACCCACGCCAGAAGGGAGACCTCGAACGCCTGAAAGAAGACTCTCTTCCAACCAGGAAAACGAGAATTAGTCGGCACTAGGGGGCGTGTGTCAATTTTCAGTGTTCAAAGCCTCAAGATTCCTATTTCGACGTTGAAGAGAAATGGACAAAGTCTACTAGTCCAAGGCCAATTAGAAGATCGAAGATGCACCTCCACTATAGATACAGGAGCTTCCAGAACAGTTGTTCGTCCAGACCTCATACAAAAATCTGTAAAGCCGATAAAGAGGAATATGGTTTTGGAAATAGCTACGGGACAAACCTCACCAATCATTGGAGAGACGCTTGTACGCATCCAGATAGGCCCCATTACCATGGAACATTTTATGTTGGTTGCAGACATAAAGGATGAATGTGTTTTGGGTCTAGATATCATGGAGAAGAACGACTTCATCCTTAATGTCAGAACGAAAATATTGCAGGTCGGCAATGAAGAAATCTTTCTGAGCAGATACGAAGAAAAATTCCAACCAATGAAGATTTATGTTGAGGAAGACATCCATATTCCGAAATACTCCGAAACCATTGTTATGGCCAGACTGGAAGGTGAACCTGGGGATTTGAGCACTGGAATAATTGAAAACGATAAATACCGTAACGATGGACTTCTAATTGCCCGATGTCTTGTGAACACGGAACAACAAATTCCTGTCAGGGTTGCCAATACTACAGATATCGAAGTTTTCCTGAGGAAAAACGACCAATTGGGTATCTGCAAACCCGTCACTCGAGTCATCAATTGTGGAAACCAAACTCGAACACTTCGAAGAAAAACTACCAACATCGATCAGAGAACAATCGACAAAATGATGAAATCCACGGAACACCTATCTCTGGAAGAAAAACAGAAGGTCAAAGAGTTACTCGATAGTCATGGAGACATCTTCTCGACAGAAACTTCAACGGGACGTACCAATCTAGTCCAACACCGAATCAACACCTGCGACGCCCAACCAATCCGACAAGCTCCAAGGAGACTACCATTTGCCAAACAGAGAGAGGTAGTCAACATGATCAACGACATGCTGAAGGATGACGTAATTGAAGAATCCACAAGCCCGTGGTCCTCACCGGTAGTCTTAGTAACTAAAAAGGATGGATCAACCCGACTTGAACTATCGACGATTGAATGACGTCACCATGAAGGACAGCTACCCATTGCCAAGAATCGATGACACGCTTAACACACTATCTGGTTCAAAATGGTTTTCAACGTTGGATTTGAAAAGCGGTTACTGGCAAGTGGAAGTCCATCCCGATGACAGAGACAAGACATCATTCTCTGCCGGACACGGGCTGTACCAATTCAAAGTTCTTCCGTTTGGATTATGTAACGCTCCTGCCACCTTTGAACGACTTATGGAACTATTACTAAGGGGTTTGACATGGAAAACCTGCATTGTCTACTTGGATGACGTAATGGTAATGGGAAAGACGTTTGAAGAACATTTGAAAAATTAGGAAGAAGTATTTTTGAGGTTAGAAAACGCCAACCTACAGCTCAATCCAAAAAAATGCTGTTTATTTAGAAAGGAAGTTAATTTCTTAGGCCATGTCATCTCGGCCGAAGGAATCAAGACCGATCCTGGGGATCAAGATGGAGATGATGTTATCCGGAACGGAATAACCTAGAAGAGGAGGCAGTGTTACGAACCTGATAGTAGATAGAAAAATCATGAATCCTTCTGTTTGCCTTCTAGAAACCCATTAGAATGTACTAGAATCATTAAAGTTTATTCGAGAACTTAGTATGGAATGTTCTGTTGAAAGTTCTATAGCTTCTAGAATAATGTTATCCTATAAATAAGATCAGATTTGCCAAGTTTGGGAAGTTTTTGAGGTTAGAAAAAGCCAACCTATAGCTCAATCCAAAAAAATGCTGTTTATTTAAAAATGAAGTTAATTTCTTAGGCCATGTCATCTCGGCCGTAGGAATCAAGACCGATCCTGCGAAAATCGAGGCTGTTAGGAGTTGGCCACGTCCCAGAGACAAACACGAAGTAAGAAGTTTCTTGGGACTATGCACTTACTATCGAAAATTCGTACAGGATTTTGGAAAAATCGCCAAGCCACTCCATCGCTTGACTGAGAACAACGTTCAGTTTGATTGGAGTTCTGATTTTCAGTAGTCATTCACTGAACTGAAGAAGAAATTAACAACTGCACCTATTTTAGCTTATCCACAAGAGAAAGGCACTTTCATTTTGGACTGTGATGCGTCTCAGAATGGTATTGGATCTGTTTTATCTCAGGAACAGGATGGCGAAGAGAAAGTTATAGCCTACTATAGTAAAACTCTCGGCAAAGCCGAAAAGAACTAATGTGTTTCGAGAAAGGAACTTTTATCGATAGTCAAAGCCATTGAACATTTCCACACCTAACTCTATGGCAGACGTTTTCTCGTGAGGACTGATCACAGCGCTCTGCAGTAGATAATGAACTTCAAGAAGCCTGAGGGTCAGGTTGCCAGATGGATAGAAAGACTCCAACAATATGACTTCAAAATAATTCATCGTAGGGGCAGGAAACACAGCAATGCAGACACCTTATCAAGACGTCCATGCTTGGAGCAGGAATGCCGGTATTGTCAGAAACTTGAAAACAAAGAGGCCAACTTCTACAATGAAGAGCAGTGCAAAGAAATTTTGCAAGCCACTACCGTGAGAGTCGAGTCCGAAGAATCTGATTTATGGACAACAGAAGAAATGAGGAAAAGTCAGAAGAAAGATAACAATCTGAAGTTAGTCCTAAGCTGGCTAAAAAATGGAGTAAGACCCGAGTGGCAGGAAGTATCCAAGGTTGGTGCAGTTGCCAAAAGATACTGGGCTCAGTGGGATTCCCTATGTCTTCGTGATGGCCTATTGCATCGCAGATGGGAGAGCCCAGATGGAGCAACCGTGGTGTACCAACTGGTGCTGCCTAAGGTTCATGTCAAAGATGTGCTTGAACAACTTCATAGTAGTCGTGCAGGTGGACACTTCGGAATCAAGAGGACCCTAGCTAGAGTTCGAGATCGATTCTATTGGGTGAATTGCCGTCGAGATGTTGAAGAATGGTCTAAGAGATGTGATCTATGTTCTTCAAAGAAGGGACCGAAAGCCAGAAGTCGAGGAAAAATGGCCCAGTATCTTTCTGGTGAACCATTCGAAAGAGTAGCAGTTGACATTCTGGGGCCGTTTCCTGTTACTGAGCATGGAAATAAATACTTGATGGTTGCCATGGACTATTTCTCCAAATAGCCCGAAGTTGTGCCCATTCCAAACCAGGAGGCAAAGACAGTTGCAAAGGCCTTCCTAGAAAATGTGATAGCCAGACATGGAGTTCCGCTAGAATTACATTCAGATCAAGGAAGAAACTTCGAATCCGAGTTATGGCAGGAAATGATTGAACATTTTAGGCGTGAAGAAAACTCGCATAACAGCCTTACATCCACAATCAGATGGAATGGTTGAACGACACAATAAAACCATCAGCCAGTATCTGTCGATGTTCATCTCCAAGAATCAAAAGTATTGGGATGAGTTGGTGCCACTATTTCTCCTATCCTATCGAAGTGCCCAGCATGAGTCCACCGGATATACCCCTTCAATGTTAATCACTGGGAGAGAAATGAAACTGCCAATCGATCTGCTATTTGGAATGCCACCCGCCAGAAATGTAGATGAGGACAAAGTTCTTCCAGAATTTGTCAAAGCATTGCGAGAAAGACTGGATCGAGTGCATGAATTCTGCAGACATCGTCTTCAAATCACCAGTGACAAGATGAAGAAGAGATTTGACAGGAATACTCCAGGGACTATGTTGGAGCCAGGTGATGCTGTTTGGCTGTACCAACCTCAAAGAAAGAAAGGACTATGTCCCAAGCTACAGAGGAACTGGACAGGCCCTTATGTCGTCGTAAAGAAAATCAACGATTTGGTGTACCGCATCCAGCTTACCCCAAGGAGCAAACCCAAAGTTGTTCACGTGGAGAGGTTAGCAGAATACCGAGGCCACGACCCTCCAAATTGTTTCCAGCGAGACAATCAAGATGGAGATGATGTTATCCGGGACGGAATAACCTAGAAGAGGAGGCAGTGTTACGAACCTGGTAGTAGATAGAAAAATCATGAATCCTTCTGTTTGCCTTCTAGAAACCCATTAGAATGTACTAGAATCATTAAAGTTTATTCGAGAACTTAGTATGGAATGTTCTGTTGAAAGTTCTATAGCTTCTAGAATAATGTTATCCTATAAATTCGATCAGATTTGCCAAGTTTGGGAAGTTTTTGAGTTTTAATTACTTTTTAACATTTGACTGTTGTAACGTTACCAAGTGAAGTTTGAAGTATTTATTTGAACTGCAAAGTGTCAAACAGTGTTGTCAGTTGTATTATTTGTTCTGTGACAATAAAGGCGAGTTTATAAGTAAGTGTACCACTTATTGGACCTGAAAAACGCAACAATATGTCTATCCGTATACCATATTAAGTAGTATGAATGAAACTTGAGCAAATGCTTTTACCCATACTTCTTGATACAGTCATATTACTTTTGTTAAGTTATGAAAGAGACAAACCTATAGTTCGAGCATTTGATAGCTTTTATTCATACGACCCATTGTATCATACCTAGATTCTACCGAAAGGAATCTATCATTGTCTTCAAATGTAGCAAATAGAACCTGCAATCTTTCGCAACACAAATATTTCTAATAACTAGTTGCTGATTCATCAACATGTTATCAAGGTCAATGAAAATTGGAAATGGGTTGACGCAAATTATAATGATTTAATCGTCTTCTTGGAATGTAACTGTGGTGAAGTTGCCATTGAATCGAATATTAGGTATCTACCTACTACTTCTTATCAATATTCTAATTACCATTAATTTTGCGGTAGCTGCCAATTATTTCCAATTCATATTCTGTCCCGGCACTAACATACTTTCCAGAATTGTTGAAACAGGTCTGTCTGTCTGTCAACGAGACATGTTTCTAGACCGGTTTAAAAATAAGTGGGGTCCTAATCATAGACAATATCTTTGATTTAAAATTCATTTAGATAGTTTCAAAACACATCGCATAAAATCTTTTGTCAATCTGCATTTACCTATATTGTGTACCTACTAAGAATAAAGAGAAGGTACAAATGATTACTGTGAGGCAGTTTGATTTTATCTGTGAGTCATTGTAATATATAATGATAAAATAATGATAATGTTCATCAACTTATGCTCTGGGTGTGAGGAATTGAGTTTTTTTTTGGACGTCACTATTTGGACCATTCTGTATACAAACATAATTCAAAGATAGAGGAAAAAAATCAGTTTAATAAACGGGAGAAAATCATGTAAACTGTTGGCAGTTTGTGTGCGTGAAATATAATTTATCACTCTATGATTTTATTATCTGGTATTTTTGTCCCCGCGAGTTGCAAATACGTTCATTTTTGAAGCAGATTTATTTCGTTTTCTTTATTTTCCACAAGCAAGTTGATTCAACATCATTTGTTGTTCTTTTTTCTCAGGAAATGTCTTAAGTACCATGTGGGCTATTAATTTAATATTTACTAATTTTGACATGTCACAGTCTAAATATGATTAAAGCAGATAAACAACTAAAACACTAACAAAGTCTTCATCATCAGGTGCTATAAGCTCAATAATATTACATGTAAGTGATTAAAGAAATTGTGGAATACTAATCAAAAAGACAACAGAGTTTTTCACTGTGATTCAAATATAAAAACACTTCATGAATATCAATAGCTATTTTCAAGGGAGGAATATAATTCTCTTCCTCCTGCGAATGGTACCATTTTCCTTTCTTCTTCAGTGGTCGAAAATGAAGAATGTATATGAAAATTTTTCAACCAGATACCCTATATGAAAGTGGTAGTTTTTCACTCTATAGATGAAAATGAAGCAAATGAACATTATCTTGCGACCAAATGGGAGTATACTGAAAACAATTTGATGGATTTTTGACACTAATGACAGTTAATCTCACTACTGGGTACTTGAATTCGCGATTATATTTGAACTTCTCCCTCTAACTATAATTAATATGGGCTCTGATAGCGAAATTGGTGAATCATGTATGTATACACGCCTGATATAGTTAAAGCGGCAAACTCAGTTTCCAACAATATTTTGCCAGATAAATCCCGAGAAAGGTACGTATGAATTCGTGTACAGAAAGTTCATGACTTGGAGATATAATAACAAGATAAGCTCGTTCTTGGAAAATCTTCTTATTGGATACGTTGAACGAATATCAGAAGATTTGAAGCTTGGAGCATGTATTCTATGTTATGTAATACCATTAACATCAAACATTATTGAATATTTCGAAGTAGTCAAAATCAAAAAAGTTAAAGTTTTAACGTCACAACAAATTAACACATTTATTAACGAAATTTTACGATATTTCATGTTGCTCATATAGTAGATAATGAATTGTATTATTTATAGGTAGCACTGATTTTTGGTATCGCTGGAGCTTGTCGTTCACATGAGTTACGAAATTTACAAGTGAATAATATTGAAGATCTGAAAAAAGCATTACTTGTTACCATACCTAATACAAAAACTTTCACGCCACGTTCTTTTACAATTACAGGCAATTACTATAACCTTCGTCAGAAGTATATAAAACTTCGTCCATCAAGCGTGAATAATACAACTTCCTGATTCTTCCTGAATCACCAAAATGGCAAATGTACAAAGCAATTAATTGTTTGTTGTTATTGTATCAGATACTGGGGCAAATCTTACAGAAATAAAGCAACACAGTTGATGGAAGTCTAGCGCTGTTGTAGAACAATGCACTGAAGATTCTGTAAATAGTAAAATGAAACGAGTCAATGAATACCCAAAAACTACAAATGTACGCGAAACTGAAGTTAACTTTGATGAAGAAACATCAGACTTCAACAGCATAACATCAAACTTGTCTACAGCAGCAGCAACAATTCTTCGGTGGTCATATCTTCGTCGTGTAACACAAAAGTCAACACCATCCAACTATTAACAACTTCAACAATTGTACTTTCAATATTCATAAATGGAATTTTATCGTGAAAGATAATTTGTCACTCCTCATTACACGGGGTGGCTCAGCGAAAACGAAACTTTCTTTTGTCACTTCAAGCCCCTCAGAGGGGTTAGCTTCAACCCTTAAATCTTTAATGGGATTAGGGTTCATGTTATACCGCATTCTGATGGTCATTGAATTCTCTTTCCGACGCTTTTTAGTTTCTTTAATTGAAAAAACAAGTTTAGAATAATCATCGGCTAAGAATCTGAAGTTACGCTTGTTTCACTTGCAGCAGTATTTCTCATCTTGTAGGAAGTACAGGTTTTATCCTTTTTGTTTGGTAAAATCTTATTTTGTCCAACTATAATGAGGAATAATTCAACGTCAGTTTTTCAATACATCAGAAACACGCATCTAATATTCTCATTTGCCTTTGTAATCGACAGGTAGTATACTATGTTACGCTTACAAATCATAAAATCATGAAAGTAGTTTCAGTACCTTTTTTACAAATTTATAAGTGAAATCTTATGTTCCAAGAGCCCGCTGCAAAAAAGTTGGACTATCGAGTTACAGGATGATAATTTTTTTCAATACAAGTACTTACTAGTACCATTATGAAAGTCATATCCTGTCAGATCTGAAATGCTGCATAAGACATGACATGTGGTGTGGCCAGGTTTTTCAAACTAAGAATTATAACGCTAATCAAAACATGTGATAAAAAAAATTAGAGAAAGTTGGTACCGACTTTGGTTCACCCTGTACAGCTGTAGGTTTAGCAGGATACGATTTTAATATTACATTAAAAACATGTCTCATCTGGTAACTCGATAGTCCAGCTTTTTGCACCGTTCTCCTGGACTTTTAGTAGTTATTGCTGCTATGGAATTCGGTGTAAAAAATACTATAAACAGTGCCGTTCAGTTTTTATATTCCTTTGGAAGTAGAATTGATAAGTTACTTACATTCAGTTCAACCACTAGTAGTATCTCACAAGAAGTTTTCGTTGACTATTAAGGATTAAATTTGTATGTGCCCAAAATGGTTTATTCAACTACGGACAGAATATCAATAATTGAACTTTATTATGGAAACGGAAGGAGCAGTGGTATTACAGAATATAATACCTATATAATAATATATTAATTAATATTATTAAAATCCATCTGGTGCAAAAATTAAATGAAGATGACTTTGATAGACGTTAGGAATTTTGTTTGATATAACGGACCAGAATTTGTTGTTCAACATTTCTTTCTCAGATGAGTGTTTTTTTTTCGTCACGGGACTGTTAATCTTAATAATTGTCGGTACTGGTACTGGGATCTATGGCGATTGTATTGTTGGTCCTTTTTTTCTAACAGGAAATCTAACAGGACCAATGTACTTGGAATTGTTAGAAGATACTGTCGATCCCGCGTTGAGAGAAATTCCTGAAAATAATGACGGTTACAGTGCGAATGACTTGACATTTCAGCAAGATGGAGCTCCTCGCAAAAAAAATCGACGGGTCCGAGCGTTTTTTTCTGCGAACGATAAATATGAAATATCGGCCTAGATTCGTTTTCGCTGGGTCACCCTGTATATAGAACCTAGTGTTATTATCAGGTATATGTAATGAATACATTTCTAAAAATTGTAATTCAGTATTTTATGAACAACCTCACGAAAAAAAAAACAGTATTTTAATCTCTTGTTGAAAAATATGGAATGTAGATTTATTTTGAAATTAATTCTGATGTATATAACTGTTAAATCTAGAATAAAAATTTTGTGCTGTTTGGATATTTGATATGGAGGGAGTAGCAGAATGCTTGAGGAAATGCCATCAAATATCAAAGAATCTTACCGTCCACTACATCACATTATAAAAATTAATACTACTACCGCACTCAAGTCGTCAAGATTATTGTGACGGTCCTGTGTACACAAGTGACTCATGAGAAATATAAAATTGTTCGTTAAGCACGTACATACATAACAAGTATAAAAGTGCATATAAAGATATAAACAGTGTAATTATTATTCAACGTCATACTCACTACACGATTATGCTACCATCATTTATTGAGGTTGCAGTTCTTTTCCACGTTATCATCCACGGACGACAACAAGCAAGTAATGTTAGGTATATCTATTGTTTTGAATAGGCAAAGAAGGACACCTTGACATGTAAGAGTATATTTTGTTCGTTCAGGTACATTTTTTAACTTCTTCATTAACAGTTCACAGGGCTCGGTATTGGGACTCCTTCTTCGGCGTTTCTGTACCGAAAATGGAAAACAAATATCAAAACAATGCGAACTTCCACAAAAGTTGTATTTTAGTGCTAGGACCACAATGAAGTTTTTTTTGCATTTCAACAATATTGTTTATACTTTTCTATGTCAAAACAAACTTGGCGAAACATCAAGTACATAGATCATTATACTAGAAGGAAAGCTTGTGTATCCAGAAAACCAATTATGTTTGCATCGTCCTCTACTGAAGAGTATTGGACTTTCCACTGTTCCTTTGTGATGTTTACTTACTTTTACCCTACTAGAATATGGTTCATTATTTCTCCTGTTTTCTTGTTTATGTTATAACAAAGCGAGGACCTACTTTCTTTATTGAATCCTACCACGCCTTTGAACACTCAAGTGGGCAGGCACAGACAGCGAAAAACAAAGAAACCCAAAATGCACACATTTTCGTTTGAAAATTTATTCTATATACTCCCAACATTGCTTTATTATTAGCTCAAAGCAGCAAAATTTAACTGAACAACAAAGCTGTATGAATTTCAACCATCAGTTACTTTTGTTGGGATTGAGCTGAAATTTTATTTCCAGGAACAATTTACATTTATATCATCAGTTCAATGGAACAGAAATCTGCATCATGCAATGATGAAAAGTGTATCCCGTCGGTTTTCTTTTTAGAATGAATATTGCTTTAGGTTTGATATTGAAAAGTGTTACAGGTGAGTGAAGAAACAACCAACTTGAATCGAATTCCCGCTATAGAAGATTGGATATCCTTTATATGTATGCAGATGGAAGGGCTTTTTCCATTTAAGTAATGTGATAAGGAGTTTTGAACGTACTCTCAATAAACTGAAGTGGTTTTCAGAAACCCAGAAATCTAAAAAAACTCTTAGCAGTATATATGTGGCTGGAAAATGTAGTATTATGGTAGTATAGAGGGTGAAAATCGATTGGACCGCAACAAATAACTGGAGAAAGAGTGGGGGTGCGAAATGGTATACTTATAGGTGTGACACGTGAATGTTAACGATTTTTTGCAAAAGTAAACCTCTCATTGAAACAAGTTGATATTATAGTTGTAGATGATTGAACGGTCTACAACTTTTATCTGGTCTATTTTTTACATAACTTCGAAAATATTGATAAAACGCCGCCGTCTAAAGTATGGAGTAAAATGCTCTATTTTATGTATGCTCCAATTTCCACAAGGCCAAAAACTGTTTTAGAACCGAGGTAAAACCGTTAGAAAAAATCAGCGATTTGCAGGGGATTTATGACGAAGCAACAACAAATTTTCGAAATGAACCTGGTGAACTTGAGGATCTTGACCAGTAATATTTTGGAATATCAATTGGCAGTTCATATACTTACATGAAACTACCCGTCCTGCAGACTAATTTTTCAACTTTGGGACTGCAATTCATTAATATTTCAAAACAGCATAGATCCTAATCGTACCATTCATATATTACCCCTCAAGATATGACTCCTACAGAAAAATCCCTATATCGCTAGTACTCATGCTTCAAAAATTGGAAATGATTTAGTTCAATCCGATCTCTCTTCTACTGTCGTGATTTTTATTCATGTTCGAAACGCAATAACTAATTCCAGAAAATACCTTCATGTCTGTTGAAAAGAAACTGACTCAAAGAATTCAATAAAACTCCTTGTCCCGATAACTGAACAGAAAATGGAAACTATTCTGTGAACTCCAAGAAATATAGGAATTGGCATATCTGAAGAGTTTTTTTGCTTAAGAAGATATGGATTTTAATAATAGTTGTAATAGTTCTATATAGGTATACAAAAGGAAAGTTTGCATAAAAAATTTGAAGGTTGGAATAAATCATTGTTATGAACGAAATAACGAAAATTGAAATAAATTAGTCCCAGTCAACCAACAACTGTACATTTTTAATCAACAGTTCAATTAAATAAAATGATCACTTTTATAATTATATTTTAATCGAATAAACATTCTACCACCCTTGTGGTCTGTATAAAAACAAGGAATACTGAATACAATAAAATGAGTTGATAGAATTAAAAAAAAGGTACAGATATACTTAACAAAAATATGGCCATTTCAGTTGTTCCAAAAAAATAATATTTCTTCATGAATAACTCATTTTGCTCAAGCAATAAACACAAACCTATTCATCTCTATTAAGTACAGGGCGAACCTAAAAGTCTTGTTTCCAGATATGGTTAAAATGAAGTTGTACACGATAGATACTAGAAGACAAGCAATAAAAACAAGTTTGGATGGAATACTACAAAGAATGATTGGTAGATGAAGCCGCAAAGGATGAACAGAGAGCAAGAGTAGTGAAAGACGAAGAAGAAATGAGGGAAGAAGAAAATAATATATTATATGAGCCCACCAGAGAGGAGATAGAAAGAGTCATTGCGAAATGTAGAAATGGTAAGGCGCCCGGGAAAGATGTAATTAACATCGTATTTATAAAATATGGAGGACATGACTTGAAGGAGAGGATGCTTACATTAATAAGGAGAATATGGACAGAGGAAAAAATGCCAAAAAAATGGGATACAGGACAAATGATAACTATCCATAAAAAAGGAGACCAACAAACCTGTAAGAAAAACCGAGGAATAACACTACTCAACATAGCGTATAAAATAATTACATTAATAATACAATCAAGGTAGGCAAGTATTACAAAAAACATAAGAGGGCCATATCAAAGCGGATTCACACAAGGAAAATCAACGACAGACGCGATTCATACACTGAAGCAAGATATAGAAAAAGCCCATGAACATAAGATAAACCTCGAACTACTCATTGTAGATTTCCAGCAAGCATTTGACTCGATAAGAAGAAACCAACTCATGATAGCACTGAAAGAGTTAAAAATCCCACAAAAACTGAAATAGCTGATATTAACGACGATGAAAACAACTAAGATCACAATAAGAACACAAAAAGAAGAAACAGATGAATTCACAATCAACAAAGAGTTAAAACAGGAGGACTCACTTTCAACGACGTTATTCAACCTAACTTAAGAATATGTGGTGAGGAGAACTAACAAAAGCAATCTTGGGATAGAAGGAGGACAAATTATTGCTTACGCTGATGATATAGCCATAATAACCAAGACCAGAAGAGCAATGAGAGATATGCTGGAAGAAATTATAGAAGAAGGGAAAATAATTGGGCTTAGGATTGAACAAGAAAAAACAAAAATATTGAGATTGGGAACGAAACAAATACAGGGAAAGATCAAAATAAGAGCGAGAGAGTTTGAAGAAGTAAAAGAGTTCAAATATCTATTTTTTTTCTCGGTTGGTTCTTCAAAGATTCTCAAATAATTGAAATCAATATCAAGCCCACGATCTTCAAGTGTTCACCTAAGTGTGGGTGAGTTTCAATAATACTTTCGGTTTGTCTGTATAATACATAAAAAAATCGGTCCGAAGTGATGACACCGTGTGTCGAAACAAATTTGTCAGCGTAATATGGTAGGTATATAGAACATATATACATTTTTCAGTGTGAATTGAAAGTTTTCATTGCCTCTCTATTTATCAAGCGGAAAAATGTAGATGATGGAATGGTTTATTCAATCGACCTTTCTATTTGAGATTTTTATAGGGAAGGGTGTGGAACTGGGAGTGATTCCACCCCCTTGAGAATCAAATCAACATACATTTCCCTTGAACGAGTTCTTTCTACATTTTCAAACATCTTTATCGTACTGAAGTTACATGAAAATATTTGTGTCAACAGATCTTCGATAAGACTGAGTTAACTATATGGAGAATATAATAATAATAATAATAATAAATCTGCGGAGTGTGACATGCTCCTATAGCTACATAAGGATAAGCCAATGCATGGGGCCTTCTTCAAGAACATTGAAGACCTTGGTTTATCCAGAATCCTGACCTTCGCTTTTCTCAGGTCAAGTGGGCTGAAGTCGGAAACCGAGGGATTCATAATGGCCTGCCAGGATGGTGTCTTCAACACCCTCGTCTACCGTAGTCGCGTGATGGGTATAGATGTCCCATGTCCCTGACACTAGATGCAGAGCGTATCGTGGGGCAGCTGAGACCATAATGCATTTGCTGTCAGCTTGTCCAGCTTATGCGGTCTCAGCCTTTATCGACAGGCATAACGCGGCTCTACGAGTGTTGTACCATCTACGACCCTCGTACGGTGTAGACGAGACACCGGTGTTGCCTTATGCTCCGGGGGATATTGAGTCCGTTGTGGAGAATGAGAAGTGCCGAATCTATTGGAACTACTCATTCTCCACCCTCAGGCAAATACCAGCCAATAAGCCTGATGTAGTCCTCCTCGACGATCAAAGTAGGACGATTTTCGTCATTATGTTTTCAGCTCCTGGCGAAACGAACATCGTCCGAAAAGAGGAGGAAAAACGGACTAAATATCGAGATCTACTCTTTGAACTCCGCAGGCTTTATCCAAACCATTCTGTCAAAATAGTGGTTCTGATAATAAGGGTCTTTGGTGGAATGATGGACACACTGCTCTCAAACTTAAAAATCATACCGGCTTGCCATGATATGGCAGAAATCTTAGTCGGACGAATGCAGAAGGCCGTAATTCTTGGTTCACTCGGCCAGCCAATGGCACATGATTCTCGGAACCAATGGTCACTCACCCCATGGCGTGGGGAGTGGTTATTGGGATAAATGATATAGTGCGTTCTCCGAAAGTATCGGGGCTCCGGAGACAGGGCCTGTCTGGGAAATTCATAACGGAAAAAAAATTATAATAATTATAATACACAGGCTCTTTTTCGAGAGGACTAAAAAGTATTGGAATATTATAGACCAGTAATGATACCTTTCAATTTCCTAAAATAATTTGAATACCCTTTACTAGACCGTATCAATAGTTTCAGAAAAAAAATTTAAATTATAAATGAAAATCATAATGGATTCCAATAATCAAGGTCTAACGGCTTTACTGTCCTCTTATACTACAGTGGTTGAAAATATTGAATGTGGTCGGTGTTCTGCTAGAGTCTTTTGGTAAAATTGGAAACATTTGGTATTGGAGAAGTCGCAATTACGTTGATATCATGTTTATTCAAAATCGTACACAGTACGTCAGTATCACCCAAAACATTAGTAACATGGCACAACTTGCTAATTGACAGTTGATTACTACAGAGAGGGGTGTCCCACAGGGTTAAATATTAGGCCCTACACTATTTACACTTTATGTGACTAATATTGACCAAGTTATCGACTCAGGCAAGTATACTGCTTATGCAGATGATTTCTCTGTAATTATATCAGTTCCTACAACATCAGAAATGGAAAAGACTGGTATAGATGTTATAAAAAAATTACTAGCTATTTCAATGAAACTGATCTGTAGTTAAATTAAGATAAAAAAATATTATATAGATTTAATAATAGATAGATTTCATAATAGGCAGAAAACTTGCAACTCAATAGAGATCAATATAAATGGTATAGGGCGCTATCCCAGCTACAGTGGGATAATGAAATTTCTTGGTCTTCGCAGTGGGAAAATAAATGTGAACATATATCCAATCTCACTTACAATGAACCATTTATTCAAGAATATGCGAACTATTTCAAGTAAAAAATAGCTGATTGCTCTTTATTATGCTTACGTTTACTCTCAAATCAGATACGGCATTTTATTGTGGGGTATCTCTACCAAGATTTCTGATGTGTTCTCAGCACAAAAAACAAGAATAAATTCACTCTCAATGCTAGTATCTTCATTGAATCACCCTGTGAATTAAACTTTTCAATTCCATCCTACAGTGATTCATTCACAGCAATTACCACGAACAACAATAATTCTAAGAAACATTCGAAAAACAAGACAGACTCGCTTTCATGAGTAACAAAATATGCCAGTCGTACACTTCCCGGGGTTAATGACCAAAAGTATGTCTGGGGGAGTTAGATACCACCTGTAGACCTTTCACGGTGTCAAGTACACCTGACGTATCAATACCGAGAATAAAGGGATATCCCTGAGAGCAGTGTCGGAGTGTGAATCTCCTTTGCACCTTCAGGTAAAATTAAATGATTATCATTATGAGAACAGAAAAGATTCGGAAAAGAAACGTGGTACATCATAGTACATACACAGTGAGTCAGGGAAAAATATGGTGCTGCTTTCACTCTGAACTCTGAAACATAACTGGAATATTGTTGAGAGGTAATAGAATAGTTTGCTGATCTTTTTTAGAAGGCTGCTGAATCAACATTGGTGGATCACTTTTGTCAAAAACCAACTCTACCGTGGACAACCAGTGTATATGAATGTGGATGATTTCCATTAATTACAAAATTGATTTGTCTCGTACAGAAGTCGAAATAATAGGCTCACTGAAAATAAATCTGGGATAGGTACATGTGTAAAGATATAATTACCATCAACAATTCAATAGGTTTGATGAAATATCAACTCCTGATCTATTGAACCACATCAGCTTGCAAGTATAATTTCCCAATGACTATAGAGTATTTAATATAACTACAGACAACTCTCCTTGTTCTACCCATTCTCGGAGTTGTTAACTATTGAAAGGATAGTTGAGATAGTGTACCACTTAGAATTTCAGCTATGTGCGCGGTGGTACCAAAAGTAAATCATCATTTTATAATATGTCTATCATTATTGCTCTCTAGATGGGTGGACGGAAATTACTCCTCTTAACACCAAATGCTCAATTCAACTTGGGAACGTCTTGAGATATTGAAATTTTGCAAACGCCAGTCGTTTCAAATGACAAAATCAGTATAGTCTGTGAAGTTCAAGTCGATTGGCGGCAAAAAAATTATTACTCGAAACAAGTCCAAAAATCATTAGAAAAGTACAAATCACCAGAATCACTTGAAATTATTACCATGTACTAAAAATTTCATGCTGATTCCGAAAATGTATGATTTGGATATGCTCAAATACAAGGTGTACCATAAAATAGTGATTGAACGTCAAAAATTCCCTCCCACCATCGATTTTTTGAAATGGTTTATTTTCCATTTTTCGAAAAATCGCAAATTGCCATGTGTCATATCTTGTCAAGCTGATTCCGAATATATCATCAAAAATTAAATAAGATTAAGGATTGAGCAATAACTGAATTATTTGGTCAAAATTGCAACAATTATAATCTTTTCGTTATTCATCAGTGGAATTCAAGTTTTGATACAAAATTCGAAATGAATTCGTCGAGATACGTAAGAAGTCGGTAAACGATTTTCAGAAAAATGAAAAAACAAAAATTTTCGAAAAAAGTTCATTATTTCGAGGTTCCGTAAAAAGCATACCTAATCTCTACTTGACTCGAAATCTATTTCAAATTTGGTGAGCATATACCAAAAAGATTGAATTTTATGAAGAAGAGTCGGAAAAAATGAAAAAAAATTGGCGGAAAATAACAGCTTTCCACTTCAGATGAAATTGTCAAATTGAGAACGGTTTGAGATAGAGCAATTCTGCGAACGCTAGTCGATTCAGAATGACCAAATTAGTAGTGGATTTGAAAACAATTGGATACAAAAAAAAATTCTAGTAAAAAGTCCAAGGGGTATACCCCTAAAAATCATGAAACGTACAAAATCATCAGAACCACTTGAAATTACCACCATATACTAAAACTTTCATGCAGATTCTGAAAATGTATTACTCAAATATGCTCAGATACAAGGTTTAGCATAAAAAAGGAACAAAACTTCAAAAATTCCCTAGAATTTTCGAAACTTTATTATTCAGTTTTCAAAAAATTGCAATGTTACCTGAAATACATACCGATAAACTGATTCCAAATCTCACATCCAAAAATAATTTCGGAGGAGCATTAACATAACGAATATTTTCAATTAAAATTGCAGAGGTTCTGTGAAGAGCCTATGAAATATTTGATCGACTTGGAATCGACTTGTTATGTATATTCACAAAAAAAAAAATCACGAAAGTAAGCGAAAAAGTAAAAAAAGGAAATGACCCCTCTCTACTCCTTTTCAACTCGAAAACGTTTGAAGATATACCAATTTTGCGAACGCTAATCAATTCAAAATGATAGAAATGGTATAGTTTCTCAGTTTCAAGAAGATCATCGACAAAGAGAAATTACTCGATAAAAGTCCTACATGAAAATGGTAAAATTTAAAAATATACGGAGCGTTCTGCAACCCAGCTTAAATAATCGACGTTCGAATAATTAGTGAAGAATAACCAGTTTCTAAAAAACCTACCTCTGAATATTCAGCTGTGTGCAAGGTGATGTAATACGGTGTTAGGAACCTCATACCCTCCTCAGTGTTACCATCGATTTTCTGTTCGTTGCTCATATTCATAAGAAAACGCAAGACGGCTTAATGTTTGGAATATAAAATACCAGGTATATTATAATGAACGACTCGCTGGAACACAATAAATTATTATGCACCCGTCTATATAGTGTTCGAATTTACAGAGCGTAATATTTGCACCAACAACTATGATTTCAGAAAGAAAAAGCATGTTACGCCCTATCGGCCCAAGGTCTCATTGGCGTAGGTACATACGATACAATTCCTGTCCGATCACTTCATTGAAAACCCATTTTTTCCCGTATGATGGCAGACATCCAATAATAATAAAAATTATTTATTAACCACTTTGGTACATTAAGGTACATATGGTAGGTTAGATAGTCAGTAGAAATATAGATAAACTGTACAGATGAATAACGCCAGTCAAAGTAATTGAATTAAAATTCAACGTCACAGCTTATAAAAAAATTATAAAAAATACATGAAATTCAATAGATAATTAGTAAGTATCATTCAGATACTCCTGCAAAGTATAGTAGCACCTGTCAATCAATAAACATTTAACTCAATTACAAAAAATGTTGTCACTTTGGGAGTTTATTATCTCATTCGGCAATTTGTTGTATAAAGACAAAGCATTGTAAGTAGGGGAGTTTTTGTATTTAGAGGTTTTATGATTTGGCATTCGCATCTGTTACCCAAATCTTGTAGGTATAGTTGTCGTCAAAAATATATGATAAATAAAAAAAGGCACAAAAAATGGTCTTGTCTTGTCCTGGAGAGGGCCACATAAATCTTGGGGGCAAGTGGTGCAAGACCTTGAAATAGCTAGTGAATTATAATAGGTAAATTCGTCATGGGTAAAGAATTTTTCAATTACATCAAATTCATTATTGAATGAGAGTTGATTAATTCTTTTCGTTTAGATATACTAGAGATCGATACCAAGTAGGTACATAGTTACAAGAAATTCAAAAAATATATGCAGTATAATGATTCGATGTATCATTCATTGAAAAGTTATTCAAGGGTATATACAGGGTGTTCATTCAGTACTGCATTCTTCACGACTCAACATCTGGATTGTCAGGAATTCAGATGTTATTGTTCAGATAATTTAAATAGTATCAAGAGAAGGGAATTCTCAAATGAGTGCATATACCTACATGATCTTCCATGAAAATAAATTCAACTTTTCAATTGATCGCCCTGTGTTTTATTTTTATGAACTCTCTGTAACTCTATGTTTTCAGATCGAATGGTGCGTTGCCACGTTATCATTATTTATACAGAATTTATTGCGAAAAATGATGACTTCGCTCTGAACTGGAATAATAATTTCGTGTTTTAAGATTTTCTAATAGATGATTTGCACCTTGTGTGAATTTTTCTGATGGAAGCTCTCAGTATGGTATGTCAATGATCAATTGTGCTAAAATTCCATAATTTTATATTTATCGAATAGGTTTCTTACAATTACATTGATTTTGGTGCCGAATATGGTTTTCTCGATGTTTATCAGTGATTTCTATCAAGTTTTAGTGTAATCATATTTATTTATTACATAAAATTGAATGTTTTTCATATCCTAAAATCAAATTCGTTGGACAATGTTTCGTAGAATCATATTTTAATTCATTTGCTCTTGGGTATTTTGTGAATGACTAAAATATCTTGAATAGTATGTGCACTGGCGGATCTGAGGGAGGGCCATATGGGCCATGCCCCCCATAGAGTTCTGAATAAGTACTTGATACTGATTCAACAACCAGTTTCGATATGCACTAGACCTTGACTGATTTTCAACAAGAAGAAAACACACGTTATACAAACCAAAATTATTCGTAAGTATTCGAATAAATTGAATGTTTCCTAAAATACTCAAACATCCCAAATCAACACGTTTTTGAATTTCATAGGAGTCATTCATCATCCAATACAACCATGAAACAGAAATATTGTTCCATGCAGTGCGAATATGGGAAAAACACTGGCGGCCAAATCAAAGGACGGCAAAGCAGATTACGATACAGAAAAAATTATATTTTCGGGGAATGGACTTTCGTAAAATGCTATTAACATTAGCGGTAAGCCGTGAGAGGTGGTAGTGAGTGTTAGGAATCGAAAACAAAGAAAATAAATAGTTGTTTTTTATCGGAAACCGCACAAACAAATGATCATTCCATTCATTCCACTTGGTTTTGAAGGAAAAGGGTCATTCCGCATTAGGTCCTCAAACATATGAGTAAGATTCATTTCATATTCCTGTTGATTTTATTATTAATTAATTAATGTAAATTCAATTAATTTTCAACTTCAACGCCCTGCATCTCGAAAACAAATTATCTTTGATAGGTATATTCACCTATAGACATTATTTTCCTTGCAATGTGAAAAATTAATGAACGGACCGGTCCACCTTGGGAATCATCCTGTATAAGCAAATATTGTGATAGTCCTCACATTTACTCCAAAAAAATTAAGCAAGTTATCGATCACATTATATATATTTCTGCCAAAAATGCATAGTACCATGCTATACACACCTTTTATGGAAATCACATGAGAATATAGGCTAAATTCAATTTGTCAATACTTACATTACTTCAGGAAATTACCAGGAAATTAATTCCTATTTTGTCAATATCCAAACCCAGTGTTTTAGAAAAAAATTGCAATAAATCAATAAATAGAATTATTGACCAACATTCATTCAAATTATTGCACTTATCCCCCCCACGTAACACTTGGTGCGGAAGATGGAAAGGCCCACACAGCAATTTAGTATATTTTTTTCTATGCAGGGTCGGGCGTAGTTATAATAGAAATCACGCTGTATGCGGAACACTCAGCTATTCACTTGATAATCGGCACACATCACAATATTTAGGGGCATATGTACTAGTCTGACCCTGGTTGGCGGTATGGGAGTTAATTTTGTGCTAATTAACCATCTTTTGCGCCTTTTTTATTTATCTTATATGTTTGACGACAACTATACTATAAGTATGTGTTGATGATATCGTTTCAAACGACTCAAGGTTGTTTCTTGCAAATTTATCACATTTGAAAATATAGATACAAGGAACAGATCTGATAAAAACCGATTTGCAACAATCACGATTGTCCATGACGAAGATGAGTCTCAGAATCCGCTTTTGGCCTACAAAAATTCTATTTAAATCAGTTCCGCACCCCCCTGTCATTATGTTGAGGGATATGTGAAAATGCCATCGTAAAATAAATGCTCAATAAACTTTCCTTTTTAATACAGGATTTCATTTGTTTGATTGCAAAAAATGCTGAATTGAGTTTATTGCAAACACTATTGATGTGCTGATCAAAATTCAGACGTTCGTCTAACAGAGTTCACAAGAATTTTTCTTCTTGCGACAACTATTTCCTCACTAAAGACTGTTTCTTATGGTATGTTATCCTTCCTATTGAAAATTTTCATAGACACTGACTCCTTAGGGTTCAGGATGAGTCTGTTACGGTCACACTAAGATGCAAATGTATTAATGATTTTGGTTACCTTAACAAGTAAATTGTCGATATTAGAGCTTGTAACTGTGATTGTGGTATCATCAGCAAACTAGTTAAGTGGCAGTCTTTGATATATTCAGGCAAGTCATTAATATAATTAATTCTGTTTCTCTCCATGAACTTTTAAAATTTCCAAAAATTCAAATCTTAAAAATGTTCGAGCGTTCTGAATTAAATAGCTGACTCTCGACTTCCAGAATCCACATGAACTGTTATTCAATAAGCTTCCCATCCTTTCATCCACGGTGATATCTGTCGAGCCTTTTTTTTTGGCTATAACCTAGTATTTCTACCTCAGTACGTGTCTGATACAGTTGAGCTGTTTTGTCTCTACTCCTTCTCGTCGATATTCATTTTATTGGGTCCGTTTCCTATTCACAAAAAACATATTGGACGAGTCGTGGAAAAGCACTTTACATGAAGATGCCGTAAAGGCCGAAATGCATGCCTGTCGGCGTGCGTGAAAAACGTAGGGTGAGTACGCACGAAATTAGGGCATGTTTAAGTTCAATTAATGAAAGATAAAGTGGAAAATACGTCAGGATTATTTATTTATTTATTATTATTATTTATTGACAAAATTATTACAGAACCAAATAAAATAAGACCTTGTCATAGAATTATTATTAAAAGGAGTTACACCGCGCGTGCTTTTAAAAAAACCTACCTGGGCACGCATGTATCTGAATCGTTCTCAAGGGAGTATATGAAACAGAAAAAATTATGAAAACTAAAAAGGTGAACGAATGATACGGAGTTACATAATAAAAATTAATAGAAAATAAACGACGGCCCCAGTTGATTTAATTTTCGGACACTTCTACCGTATAAATAAAACCGGAGTGAAGTTAGCATCTGAAATATAGCAGATAAAATTACGGAAACTGCCGAATGACCATTGGCGTGCGCAAATTTTTTTCAGCAGCCAATACGATTGCCGAAGTGGACAATTAAGACCTTGAATAATCATTACAGACGGAAAACTACAATTTCAATCATGAGCTAGAAGGAAAATGACTTGCGAGCCGTCTTAAGGGGCCCAGAGGGGCGAAAACGACTCAAGAATTGATTTAAAAAATTATACATGGGGGAAATAAATGAGGTATCAATTTGAAATAGTAATGAAAAGTTGTAAATCATTGATTTAAATCATGAACTAGAAGGAAAACGACTCGCGAGCCGTCTAAGATGGTCCAGAGGGCCAATAACGACTTCAAAATTAATTTAAAAAATATTTACAGCTTAAAAAACGACGTGTCACTTTCAAATAATAATGAAAACATGTAAAACATCAATTCAAATCATGTGCCAGTAGGAAAATGACTTGCGAGCCGTCTTAGGGGGTCCAGAGAGGCAAAAACGACTTCAAAATAAATTTAAAAATTTATTTACAGTTGAAAAAACGAGTTGTCACTTTGAAATAATAATGAAAACGTGTGAAACATCAATTCAAATCATGTGGTAGAAGGAAAATGACTTGCGAACCGTCTTAGGGGGTCCAGAGGGGATAAAACGACTTCAAATCAATTAAAAAAATATTTACGGGTGAAATAAACGAGGTGTCACTTTGAAATAATAATGAAAACTTGTAAATCATTTATTTCAATCATGTGCTAGAAGGAAAATGACTTGCGAGCCATCTAAGGGAGTTCAGAAAGTCGAAAATAAATTCCAAATCAATTTAAAAAATTATTACAGGTGAAATAAGTGCCGTCTAAGTGGGTCCAGAGGGGCAGAAACGACTTCAAAATAAATTTAAAAATATTTATAGCTGAAGAAAACCAGGTGTCACATTAAAATAATAATTAAAACGTGTAAAACATCAATTCAAATCATGTGCTGGGAGGAAAATTTGACAATGTTGTAAATGGTATTTTTAGATCAGACTTATTAATTTTAATTGTCATATCGCCACGATTTCTCGAGGTATTGAAATTTTGTGATATTTTTTAACGAAACGTTGAATTGCCATATTAACAAAAATTAGGGGAATTAAAATTTGATATTATAAGGTCATAGTAATTGGAATACGACCAATCGAATGAACTAAAAATAAACATAGCATAACATTTAAAAAAATTAAGTTGAGGGCTCCATAGGAAAAACTGTAAATCTGGCAACGTTGCAAACATTATTTTTAGATCCGGCACTACTGATAACCCCCGCAAATTTCATAACTTTATGTCAAGCCGTTGCTGAAATATTCGGCCGTTCCGGTTCTTTTGGGAAACACTGTACATATAATTCCCTCTGCCTTTCACAAGTAAAAATAAAATAAGAAATGTTAGTGCACATATTTATGAAATGAAAACTGAACCATATTTTATTTATTCGTGTCATTACAAATAATAAATGTACAATTTTGAAATATGCCACTGGAAACAATTTTTTCTTTTGCATGGCTGGATCATCTGTTCACTACTGTCGAGGTACCTGCCTCTTCTAATGGCAAAGTAGACAACATACGAGCCATTTTATTTCTTAATTCTATGCTATCCTCCAAATCCGCCAACGTGGAACTTTTCTAGCTTAAGTTAGTAATAGTTGCTCCTGCATTAGCTAGTAGCAGAAGTGCCACGAAGGCAATGTCCCGCATAGGAAGAAGGGCTCGAAGATGGGTTTGGGATTTTGCTGGAGATTTTCCCAATCATGTTTATTCCAATTGACTGAGATGTACATTTATTTTGTCGGAAGCTCATAAAAAATCGTTCAATACCTCAGGATACAAATACTTATAAAGTCTTAATAAAGGCAAAGCGGAGAACTCTTTTTCATTCACAACTGTAAATTTCTTCGATACACCGTTTTACTTTCCGGTACGTTCACTACCATAACGGAATCCCGGTCCTCTATATTCGATATCATCATATTCAAAAGTTCCTGACTCCTGCAACCACCAAAATAACCCATAATCAAACCAACCTATAACAAAAAAAAAAGGAAATAAGTATACAAAAAAAGGAAAATGAGAAAAAAATAACCTTATGCAATAAATGAATTTTATTAGGAGCGTTCTTTAGAAATCTGATGAAATCTTTAGGAGATAATTCATACTTTTCTGTTTCCAAAAAGCATCTAGTGCATTGAACTTGGTGTTGTTTCGTTCAACCATTTAGTCTATAAGAAATTCCTACTCTACGTTTCTGACTGCACCGAATAAACACAATTACTACCAAATCTACTGAAAAACATAGAAAATACCTTACCAGTTCTTGAAAATTTGTCAGAAATACAGTTTCAGTGGCATCTTTTGGTACAACATTTTTCCGTGTCAGCCATTCCAGATATATCTTGTATTCTTTTTGGCATATGGCTTCACGTTCGATTGACTTATTGATTTTCTTGCTTTTTCAGCTGTTTTCAAAATATCCTCCATTATATTATTATTATAAAAACGTTTTTAGCGCAAACACAGCTTGATAACAAAGTTCTGTTTATAAACACGTAACAGCAATATCCTAGCAACAAAACTCCTATAATCAACGGTACCTGATTCAAATATAGCGGAAAAGTAATATAATAATAGTAATATATAATAGTCTTGGGTAGAAGCCTTAAAAAATGGTAAAAATTAAAAGAAAATTATAGTAGAATGAAATCCATTGGGAACGGATGATAATATGACAAAAATGAAAGGAAACATAAATTACGAGCGATCTGAGGTCGGGAAGTAGGAGAGGGTGAGTTTTAAAGGGTAAAATACGGTTTATGGAAAAAAGTTGAATGGCAAAGTTGTAGGTAATCAAAAGATCTACAACTTTTGAATAAACTATTTTTTTACATAACCTCAAATTTATGTGAAAAATTCAAATAACCAAGCTTTTGGATATTCATTTTTATGATTAACAAAAAAAAAATTTTTTTCACGAAATTTTGTGAAAACTTACCTTTTTATGTGCCAAATACACCGTAATTTTTTTGAATTCAAAGATTTATTTTTTCACCTAATTTTGACTAAATATCGAAAAAGCACCCTAATTTTCAATCGAAAAATCACACGTCAAAATATCAACTTTTTTGAAAAGGTTGGTGGGCTTTTTGTTTGTTGAAATCTCTACTTTCCGATGGTGTTAAAAAAAATGTAAACTACTGTGATACATTTTCTTAAAAAATGCAAAAAACGAAAATAACTCGAATCCGAAATTATTTTTTAAAACATGTACAATTTTCAGCTATTCATTGAATTTATACTTTAATTACTCGAAAAACGTAATATTTCATGTTACATTGATAACCAAAAAAATTACAAATCTATGAAACATTAAGATTGCAAAAAACATGCGAAAATAGTTATTCTAAATATTAAACAGGATTTAAAGCGGATTTTATCTATAAAACGTTACTACTGCAATTTCTTTTCAGTGAAAAAGTTGATTTATTAAAATCTAATTACATTAATGTCATAGAAAATCTCATAATATATAAATATACATGTCATCACTTATTCATTATTTTTTATCTCTATGATGGATGATTGCTTCATCGATAGATTCGATAAACCTTTCCGATTCTAGTAGATCTTCGCAATCTTCAAGGCCATCACCGTCTTCGCCTCTAATATTATTTCCACTTTGCATTGGTTCTACATCCATAATTTCATCGGAATCATTAATTTCCTCATAGTTTTTTCTTCCACATTGGAGCATTTTTACCGAACCGCGACAATTTGAGCAAAAATTTTTACATTTTAACGCATGTTTCCGGCAGCCACATTTTAAACTGTTACATTCAGTTTCACAGCTGCAGCAAATAGTTTTGAGCAATATTTCCGGGATTAATTCCTTTTCTGTGAATCTGGGCATAATACCACGTTGATGCTGCTTCCAGCCCCAATCTGTTGCAGTCAGTTGGTTACCCAGCCAAGATTGAAGCTGATAATATGCCCTGTAACAGTGTTGTTTTGCTGCACCTTCTGTGGGTGGGATATTTGCCAATATGAAAAATGATTTAATTTTTGCCTATTGATATTTTTGAAATCTTAATTGATTCAGTGTTATACTATCATTTTTGCACTTATAAATTTTCTTTGTTTGCACTTCTTCCATATATCACTTAGATAAATAAATCATTTTCAAAAATAGCAATAAATAGGCATCTAGAGGAGTAATACTCAAATAGAACTGAAGGTAACATCTTTTCATAATGTTATCCCTCAAATCATGACATTATTGCCATGTCGCAATTTTTTAAGGATACAATAAGCATGGCAGCTAGATTTTGATATCTGTCGGGTATATTCATGGCAACGAAAACCCAAAAATACTGTCTTGGATGAAATATATGACAATAAGAAGGCAACAGCTGAAACGTTCATTGCAGCATGTTGGGAGCATGTAAAAACGATAGTATTTCCATCGCCGAACGGAGATTCTTCGTTGTCGATATAGTCTGGTCAGTACGGCAACCCTGCATTTGATATTTGACAGAACAATCATTGGGAGCTACCTACCAGTGTCGTAACTATCGAAAAAGGGAAACCAAATTGAAAAAGAGAAAAATTAATGAATTATGTAAAAAACATGTCAATTAGAGCATCAGCTGTTCTCAAAATCCTGTGGAGATTATTTCATCATAATTTCAGGTTTCCATTCCATATTGGGTTTCCATTATTTTTATTTTATTGAACCTCAATATGTTAACAACGCACGACACTGCCGTTGGGGGGAAGATGTCCCTTACACGCAAATCTTAATGCGTGTGCGGCGAGTTACTCATCTAGGTTATGTTATTTGATCGGAGATAGGCATCTACGTATATAATTTAAAGTAGGTTTTACAACTGTCTCAAAATATTGTAGATGTCTTATAAATATTAAGTAATTAAAGTACAAAATTTAATGAATAATTGAAAATTGTAAATGTTTAAAAAAAATCGGATTCGTTTTTTTCTTTATTTGGCATTTTCTAAAAAAAAATTGCCACAGTAATGTATATGTTTTTCTACACCACCGGAAAGTAGAGATTTCAAGAAACAAAAAGACTACCAACTTTTGTAAAAAAGTCGATATTTTGACGTGAGATTTTTCGATTGAAAATTAGGGTGCTTTTTCGATATTTAGTCAAAATTAAGTGAAAAAATTAATATTTCAATTCAAAAAAATTACAGTGTATTTGGAACATAAAAAGGTAAGTTTTCACCAAATTTCCTAAAATATTTTTTTTTGATACAGATAAAAATTAAAAACTTGGTTATTTGAATTTTTCACATAAATTTGAGGTTATGTAAAAAAAGAATTCATGCAAAAGTTGTAGATCTTTCTTTACATGCGATATTTTGGTCATAACATTTAACTATAGACAACTTTTCCTAATAACATTTTGCTCAATTTCCTGAAATGAGAGTACTTTACTCTTGTACGATTTTTCATACTTTTGACCGACCCTGTAGGAATGCTGTTTGACTTGCATCCATTCTGATTATCGAACATGCACCAATTTTAGGCCTTATTTGTGTTTGGTTGTGCAATTAATTAAAAACAAATCCATATAAGTAGAAATCGTTGCCATTGAATCGGTGGTCAATTAAATCCTTTAGGAAAATCCTACAAACCTATGGAAGTAAATCTCTATATGAACTAATCTATGTTTCAACATATTCAACCATTCTTTTCCATGCTGCACTCCTAGTTGTTTGATTGATCACTCAAATGTACGCGGAATGGGATTATATCCACAAACACATGGCATAAATGTGCCAATAAAAAGCGCTTTACAACGGAATTACTTCAGATGGAATACGTTTCGAATTCACTGGTTCGTAAACAAACAATTTTGCATATACTCGGAGAGGATGAATGGAAAATATGCACGCACACAGAAATTATGGATTAATTTTAACCACGGCATTGAGAGTTTTCAAATGTACGTTTGTTTACAATCCTATTACATGATATCTCTCAAACTAATGAAGAAGATTCCAACGGCAAATAATAATAATCGCCGTCCTCTACACGCTCAGGATATGCGTATTTATGACAGAGTATTATCATTATATTTTTGTCCAGAAGCGTTTCTGGGCTATAAATGAGAGGTATGCTTTTGCTGGAAAACTGCTTTTATCAGATCCTTCCCTCGTTTCTCATAATGTTCTTTGGATATTCTCTTTCCAATGAACGCAGGTGGTAGCCAGGGCTCTTGAAGTGACAGTGAAGTGACAGACCGTGAAGTTTCATGGTCCAATTACATCCCATCCATAAAGTTGTGTGAAGTCAGTTCAGGTTTTCGAAATATATAAAATGTAAATGGCTTTCGGGTCAATTTCCTAATTTTTTACCTAACTTTTATTGAATCCCAAATGAAGAATCCGATCAGTGCTAAATCTGGTAAGCGGGTGGCCAAATGGTCCATTGTTGGCTATCCACAGGTCATGAAATAATTTTTGCAAACGAGTATTGGCGACCAAAATGCGGAGGTGCCCTGACAAGTAGATAAAATAGGTTTTTAAGCTCAGCGATCGGTAGATTGACTGAGTACTCAACTTCGAAATTATGCAAAATATTAACATATCCGTAACCTGCAAGAAATAATACAATCGCATTCTACTCTAGTTTCAAAATCTACCACTGTTTTTCGCGTACGATGCCATCACTTCTTATCTAACAGTAATATTATATTTAAGTAGTATTGATTTCTGAAATAATCACCAGGGCATAAAATTATTGAACCCAGTCGTGATTGTACTGCAAATAACCTGACTTCCTCTGAAACAATAGAATATGTCGCCTACTCTTCCACGTTTATAGATACCTAAGACCAGTGGCTCGAAATTGTGATCGCCATTTAAACGATCACCAAAAACAAGTTTTAAGGACTCTGTAAATGTTTACAGGAATTCGCGATACAAAGGAAATCGAGATAAAATTGGATGTCGGTACAATTTTTTACAAATGGAGTCGACAATCAGTCGAAAATAAATAGCAACCATTCAACGCCTCTCGATATTTTTGTACGCAATTTCAATAATTTTTGAGGAGGTGACAACATGTCAAATTATTTTTTGATGAAAATTTTCTTCGATTTTCATTCTAAATGAATGTGATTATGCACAAAACGCTGTAATACATGCGTGGTTTAGATACATTTTACTCGCTCAAAAAATTAACACCGCTCCTATACTAGTTAAAATTTGGTTCTGGAACATGTAGAACACTTTCTGGAAGGATACATTTTGTTCTTATTAAGGGAAATAAAAAAGTTTTCCGTACTTATGTCGCCAACTGAAGTGTACTGTATGTCCGAGATGAATAAACAAACACAAGAAATCAAACTGAATTCCAGAATATTCGCCTGCCTTCCACACCCCGCCGTCAAACAAATATACCTACCTCAATGGTTTCTTTCCGGTCCTATCACATTTCTACTCTTTCTAATTCTAATTCTAAAAGAAACTCTAGCTACAGAGTAATTATTGCCTTGATGGATATAGGAGAATCGATGGAGCTGAATGAAATGATGAAAGGTGGATTGGAGGGGCTTCAATGAATAACCAAACTATTGACGGTAGCCATGAAAGCCTAAATTCCTATTTATAAAACTCATTTATTTCATTTGTTCACAAGGCCATCAATGGTTGTCACAGTTTTGCCTTCATAGGTCCGTCATGCAAAAAGCACCGCAATATTAGCATACAGGATTTGACCCTTATCACCCATTACATAAAACTCAGTGGGCCTGTACTAACCCTCTGAGTAGGTTACATTCAATATGTTTATAAGGCCTTCAGTTTTGCCTTCATGGGCCCGTCATTCAAAAGGCACTGTAATACTGGCATACAAGCACTCGCCCTCCACTGGCTACAGGAATCTTGCCGTTTTGGCCTAATCTTGGCCAACATATTCTGGGCCAGAATCATGCCAACTGAAATTGTTTGCTGGGATGCATGTCTGCAGCTGGTTATACCCAGCCCAATGAAGGATAATCTAATAATGTTCAATTAAAAAATATAAGCAGTCACAATTGGGTCTTCTTACAAGAACGTTGCACAAAATGTCAGATGATGTTCAATTTCCGTCGTGGTATTAGCCAGGGAAGTAGTTGTTTTCTGACAAAAGTTTGCCTCATGTTTTCCACCTGGTAGTAGTAGTTGATGAAGAGGAGGGTATTTTGACATTGTCGATTTTATCAGTTTCATTTCATAAATCCCCTTCAGCAAAAAATTTTTGAGCACGGTTGGAATTTTATAACTAGAATAAAATATTCGAAAGTGCAGAAAATAAGTGTTTAAAGTACAGGGTCACTCAAAATGTATAGCCAAAACATACCATTCCTGTTGTAAATAAGTAAGGATCCTTACTTAAGTATCAAAAGTACCGCTTGAGAATCACTGACGGGTTTGATACAGCCATTGATGTTATAAGTATATTTCTCCACGATCATCACAGAATTTGCTAATTCTGAAATGAAATTTGATTACAGAATGCTGGAATTCTCTCTCTTGAGTTTGAAGAAATATTCTGCAACACCTCTGCCCCCATGCAATTCAAATGTATTTACATTCTCTCTCTTTCTAATTCAGAGACCGCCTCCCACGATAATTTTCGGTATTAACTATATAAAAATTTCTGATCATATAAGATAATATTCTCACACTGGTTAGCAATAATAACATTAGCCTTGACGCAGTTGATTGTCACCGTAGTGGCAAATTTCAGTAGTGTCAAAATTATTGCTGTCATGTTTTCATTCGAAAATATAAAAAGCATCATGAATTTATCCAGTGATTCAGAATCACAGTGTGAAAATACACCACCTGAAATTACAAAGAGTACAAATAATATACTGGAAAGTGTACTACCAAAACACCCGAATAATTAAGACTCGTAGTATTGATATAATATTTATCAAACTTATTGTAATGACAGGCCGGATGTCTCAGATGGTATAGCATTGACATAGTACCCGGTTTTTTGCATCAGCCTTCTCCGGTGTTCACAACGAAACAATCACCTCTGAGCAAAATTAGACAGCAATGCAGTATCTACATTGAATGCTCACGAACGACGACATGCGAAAGCTTTGCAGGAGGCATGTATTAGCGAACCACCACCACCACTATGTGATTGAATATTCGACCGACCGCCACCATCAGCGGAGGTGGATACCAGCGCCCCTTGCCAGGACCCTGTGTACCCCTTGGCACAAGCGATCCCTCGCCCCGTAGCCAGCAATGTCTGCGGAGTAAGGGAGGCGGCTTTCAGTGCGTCCTCCCGATCTCTCCCCTCCTGTGCCCTCTTGGGCGAAGCGTTGGTTGAGTTTGTTGGAGTTATGAATATGTAACTGCTAGTGTAGAATCGTTTGAAAACTGTGTAAAATAAACCTTTATTTATTTATTTATTTTATTGACATAGTAGATGAGAGGTCGTGGGTTCAAGCCACCGACAATGCAATTTTTTTTAATTCAATAGTTTATTCCTAATGCATCTTTGCGATTAGAAAATTACTTCTGGTTAGTCCAGGATTAGTCCTTTCTGATAAACAGTGTTTTTAAATAATAGTTATTATTTCGTGTGGAAATTATCTTTTGTTCGTTTCCATTTAAAAATATTTTAAAATGTTTGATCGTGGAGAAAGTATAGTCTGCTACTCGGCATCGAATTTTCATTCTAACCTTGTTACAGAATATACTATTCTAGTACACTACTACAGTTGCAATCATGATAATGTACTTCTGAAACATAATGACAGAATATTAGCAAAACTATGGATCATTTGAATTAAATCAATAACTATGTAGATACATACAAAACTTATTTTGAATTGGGTGTCTTTCAAGTCAGTAAAATAAGGACATACCTACAATATTATTTCATTACAATTCTTCACGAATGGGACACATTATAGTTATTTATCAAGGAAATTAAAACGGCATTAATTATCGATGGCAAAGTTTGCGCCCCAAGGGCCTATGACCCGAGGGACAGCCATTACCTGTGGTAACTAATGCTCATCAATTGTCTTGGTACAAGATAATTTTGTTTCTGACCGATTTCAATAAAATTTTGTTCATTTCTAAAACGGAATAAATAGCAAGATATCACCTTCCCGCTATTTTTGAATCAGGTACTTATGGTTGATTATATGAGTTTTGTTGTTGCTATGTTATTTGTTTATAAACAGAACTTTGTTATCAAGCTGTGTTTGCTTTAAAAAAATGTGTTTTCTATCCCAGACATGATGAAGGATATATTGAAAAAAGCTGAAAAAGCAAGAGATTCATTAATTCCATCGAAAAGTGAAGCCGTATACTAAAAAAAATACAAGATATATCTGAAGTGGCTGATACGAAAAAATGTTATGCCAAAAGATGTCACTGAAACTATATTTCTAGCATATTTTCAAGAACTGGTAAGATGATTTCTATGTTTTTCTGTAGGTTTGGTAGTAATTATGTTTTTTCTTTGCAGTCAGAAACGAATAGTCCAAATTTCTTATGGATTAAATGGTCAATGCTAAAATCGATGGTGACTATACATTAGAAACGAAATATCACTAACTTCAATGAACTAGAGTATTTTTTGAAACGGAATAGTAAGAGTTATATGTCGAAAAAGTCTGCCGTTTTATCTCCTAAAGATGTCATCAGATTTCTAAAGAACGCTCCTAATGAAATGCATTTATTGAATATATTATTTTTTTATTTTAATTTTTGTAGGTATTAATTTTCTTTTTTTTGTTATACCTATGTTTTCATTTTTGATTATTTTGGAGGATGCCGAATTCGGAAACTTTTGAATATGAAGATATCGGATATTATAGAGGACCGGGATTCTGTTATGGTGTGAACGTACCGGAAAGTCAATCAATCAATCAATTTATTCAATTTAGATATATATAGGGTGATGTACATTATCTTGAGTGGTAATTATAGTTAATGCAAAAAATAAATGAAAATAAATAAATGGTGGTGTCGAGTACCTGTATGATCCTCTTTTTTTATAGGGTAACTATGACGATATAAGCTTATTATATCCCGGTTAAAAATGAAAACATTTTCGATTAGACAATAAAGTATATAGAAAAAATAAAAACGTATCGTAGTCTTCACATCAAACCAAACCTGTCCTAATACGAGTGTTTACATTCTTTACCATTATTGAGTAATGACTTGAAGTCAAATCGTTTTTCAAAATTGTACAATAATTATAAGGTAATGAGGGTGATTGGTATTCATGTAGAGTTGACCAGTCCTTCAAATCAATTTCAGATTAATAATAAGTAGTGAAGTGAAAAGGTGCTTTCACATTCCTTTGATAAAAGAATATTACTTTGTTGTTTATTCCATGGCAGTTTCTTATTTCACTATTTCTCCAGAATCCACAATAATCTCTAAAATGTTTAGGCATATCTCGAATGTCTTGCACTATGTCTCAATATAAGAAATTGATGAGAGGGCAATGAAATTTGCTTGGCTGGTGAACATGATAGAGTGGCTTTTGAGTTGTCTACTGTCAAAAAAGTCAGATGCAATTTCAACGTCGTTAACAATTTTATCTTGTGTTCCACGAATTGGCTTCGTGAAAGGCTGTAGAATCTTCTGCGGAAATGATATAATATCACCACGATATGGTAGGTGTAAAGCTCATTCATAGGTATAAATACTGAAAAGTTAGGGCCCTGAAACTGTTCCCTGTGGTTATCCATAATCACGGTTCATGAACTGGCTGAATTTTTCATTCACTCTCACATATACTTTTCGCTCTCTCAGGAATTTTTCCATAAGCTTCAGGGTAGTGTCCCTATAGCCTATTCTTTCTAGTGTATCAAGGAGAATTTCATGGCTCATCGTATCAAAAGTATTTGATTTCGTTTAGTAGCAGAAACTCCTTGATTTTTCTAAGTATGTTGGTCGTCGAGCTTTATTCTGACACTCTACCCATGAATGCTGATGTCCCACAGAGATACAATCCAGCATCAACACTATTTTTCTGAACCATATTTGGTCGGCTACTCATGTATAAGATATGATACCTCTTCGTTTTTCAAGGCAAAGTTTAAGAAAATACTCACCTACTTACACTCGGTTCTCACGATGTTTTTTGAACATTACATGATATTTCTATTCACGGTCATCAGAAAATGAAAAAAATACTGTAACGATTTCGAGACCGGCCCCGAGACCGGCCCTGATCTAATTAATTATGCACCTTCGTTCAACTACGACAGCATATCTGCTGGCCCACGAATCGCCGAGAACAAGCTGGAATAAAATCGATCGCTTCGATACTGTTCGAAGAGCCATCTAGATGAAATGTTCTATACTCCCGAATAATCGAGAGTCGTGGATGGAATCTGCTTGGGAGTATATAAGCTGGGGAATCAGAGATAGCCACAGAGAGTTACGAATATAATAGTTCCAGAGTTCACAGATAGAGACTGACACAGTAATAAATAAATTAGTGAAGTAAATGTTTTAGTTGAATAATTGTTTTAAATAGTGTTTTAAATAAATTAGAACAATTAGTAAATGCAGTTTTACTACATTTGTTGTCAGAAGTCGGATGTTTAAAATAAATAAGTGTACGTCGCGTTGAGAAATTAATAAACATTTATCGCGCCTAATAGACAGTTAGTGACCCGTTGAACATTTGAGTGTTTGCAAAGTGGACAGTTTTGCGCGTCGCGGGACAATAAACTGAAAACTTTTTGTGTGAAAGAAATAATAGACTGATATTTCGGTAAAAAACAATTAAAGACAAAATGTTTCCGAGGAGAGTTCACCTGGTTGACCTTGAAGTTAGTGAATTGAAGCAGGAGTTAGAGGAGCGGGAGTTAGAAACAACTGGAAAGAAGGCCGTACTCCAGAAAAGGCTTGCAGATGGACTGATTGAAGAATGAGAAGACCACGAAACGTTCTTATTCGAAGTTTCTGGAATAGATTTGAGCTCTATAATGAGCAAACTCGACGAAAACACGAAATCATTGGAGGAGAAACTTCAACAGAATTCATTGAGTCTGGAAGATAAGCTCCAACAAAATTCGGTGAGTCTGGAGGATAAATTTCTTCAAAATTCAAAAAGCCTGGAAGAAAAACCTCTAGAAAATTCGGTCAGTCTGGAAGATAAATTTCTTCAAAATTCAAAAAGCCTGAAAGAAAAGCTTCTACAAAACTCGGTCAGCATGAAAAATGTGGAAGATAAATTTCTGGAAAATTCAAATAGCTTAAAAGAAGAACTTCTCAAAAATTCTAATAGTCTGAAAGAGGAACTTCAAGAGAATGTGAAGAGCCTGGAAGAAAAACTTCACGAACATTCGAGAAACCTAGAAGAGAAGCTCCTAGAAAACTCAGAAGGCTTGAGAAGAGACTTTTGTGGTGTAGCGAGTCGAATGGGAACTGTTCAAGCAGAGATGGAGAAAAGCCCACCTTGCTGAAGAACCGATGCCAGAAGTCAAGCGAATCGTTGCAAGAATTTGAAGCAGATATTGCACGCTTGGTTCGTCTTGCGTACCCAGCTACACCGGAAAATGTAATGGAGAGACTAGCGGTACAGGCATTTTTGGATGGACTTCGTGACCAGGAAACCCGGCAAGCCCTAACACTAGCTCGCCCCGCACATCTCGTGGATGCATTGGCACGCTCTGGAATTCGAATCAGCAAAGCAATCCTGCAAGAGCCAGAGTAGAGTCCGGATGATTGAGGAAGATCCACAGCCACAGGAACTCGCTAATATCGAGGCTGTCATGAGAAAATTAATGAAGGAAGTCCTGCCTGAAAGAAGACTGATACGATGCCGAAATTGTAGAGAACTTGGGCACGTGCGTAGCAAATGTCCAACATTGAAAAAATCGACACAAACGATGAAGGTCAAGAAGGAGCAATCCCCAGTTAACAATGCATATATCGCTGTCCTGCAAATACAAGACAAAGGGGTCTTCGTAGACGGTCTCATTAACAACGAGCCTCGCACTATGCTCCTTGATACGGGTGCGACTAGGACAATCCTTGGACCTACTTGGAAGCTACGCACAGCAACAGGAGAGCAGGCAACTGTGTATGGTGAACTTTCGATTGAATTGACTTTGGGCAGTACTAAACTGAAACACCGGGCTCTAGTAGCGGATATCGAGGACGAGGTAATAATCGGAATGGACATAATGAATTCGAGAGGTTTCGAGCTAAATTTTAAAGACGGCGTCCTACGTGTGAACGGAGAAGAAATGATACTTCATGGGAGAAGTGAAGAAATTATTCGTGTCCTGCTGGCCGAAGATGTGAGCGTACCGGAGAGGGTTGAAACCATTGTGGAGGCTCGCCTGGATGGTGGTGCGAGCAATGGAAACGTGGTGATATTCGAGCCCAAGCTCCATGATGAGAAAACTGGACGAGAAATTGCACTAGGAAAAACCTTGTTGCGTGCTGATAAATTTGTGCCAGGGTAATGAATGTCAATTATTACCCGGTGACCTTGAAGAAGGGAACGATTTTGGGGCACTGCTCGTCAATTTCCTCTGTGATTAGAAGTGTACGTGGAACTGTTAGCCAAGCCAGTAACATGCCAGCAGAATTGGAGAAGTTGGTTGCTATCTCGTCCAAGGACATGGGGCCAGCACAGATGCCTAAACTGAGAGAACTAGTCAGGAAGTAACAGGACATCTTCGATACCGGAGTAGGCAGAGGCGGTAGAACAAAGGTGGTTCAGCACAAGATAGACACTGGAAATGCCCGACCAATCAGCCAGAAGACTTCCTGTCGCCAAAAAGAAGGAGGCTGACAAAATAGTCTGCGACATGGAGAAAGACGGAGTCATCGAGCAATCCGACAGTCCCTGGTCCTCTCCAGTCGTGTTGGTGAAGAAGAAAGATGGATCAACACGGTTTGCGTAGACTACCGTCAACTAAACAACGTGACAAAACAGGACAGCTATTCTCTTCCAAGGACAGACGACACGCTAGACACGCTGGCTGGATCTATGATTTTCTCGACCTTAGATTTGAAGAGCGGATACTGGCAGGTAGAACTGGTCCAGGAAGATCGAGAAAAGGCAGCTTTTACCGTCGGCTCCGGATTATGGCAGTTTACAGTTATGTCATTCGGCCTCTGCAATGCTCCAGTGCTACGCTTCTTTATAAAAAAAAGAAGAAATAATATTAACAATAGAAAACCCTAGAAAGCACTTGACAACATAGCAGTCACCGACTAACTCAATTCGGGTGCCATGGGTTCTATCAATATTTTATACCACGCCAGTGATTGTAAAAGCCAGTCCAAGCACAGACTGCTCCAGATCTCTGATGAAGATTTCTAAATGGAATCTAAAATATTGTCAATAAATAGCACTGGTGGGAGGTAGTATGACGACCACACTTTGTTTACATATTCAAGTATTGGGGGTTGGAATTGAAAATGAAATCCAAACGCTTAGTTTACAAACCTCTATTAATCTTCTGCAAGCAAATGTGGTGAACAGCACAATGAATAGGTACCTTATTTTCCAAAGAATGCGTACCCAGTACAGCGTAGTTCAGTTGCCTTCCAAGCTCCCGTTGTGATCACAAGGGGACTGACAATGAGGGGAAGTAACAACCTGTAAATTACTAATTAGTTGGGACTAAAAGTCCAGTCGATGGATAAGCAGATATTGAAAAATAGCCAATAAAAATTAGGTATGTAAACTACTAAATTAGTTACAGAAATATTTTCCACCAGATGGTGGGTAGTATCAAGTAAGTTTAGAAAGAATAATGAAATAAATCAAAGTAAGGTAATACCTTCTTGAAGTAGACAATTCAAGGAAGTGGCAAACCTTTCACCAAAATGAATATACACACTGAAGGTGTGTAGCAAATACCATCAATACCAATAATAATAATAAAAATATCAGTTAAGGTTTTCCTGAAGTACACTCACAAAAGAATGAAATGTGGTGAATAATAACACCCAAAATGGAGTCTAATATTACAACGGACTTTAGGCCAAGTGAGGTTACGTAAATTTGGAATATTGTGAACAAAAATATATCAAAATGGGCTCTCCGTGTGCTTTCCCAATGCTTTTCCCAGTATTACACCTAATATGATGAAATATTATATGAAAAGATTATGTTTTAAAACTGAACTTAGGCCAAGAGAGATAATGTAAATTTGGAAAAGATGTTATGAGAAGTTGAACTGTCGAATAGTTATAGTTACACCAGTCTATGCTGACTCACTCAGTGCCGATGGTCTTGGTACAACTGGAAGGTCCAGCACTTTCATCCCATCCGAGGCTATACTAAAGTACTGATGTCTGGGCCTGCTTATCCCTCCAAGAACATCGTCCTGAGGTGAATGGAGACTAGACTGCTGACACTACAGATACTACAGTCTCAGGCAAATATCTTGGTACAACGGGAAGATCCAACACTGTTGTCTCGTCACTTCTAATTGATCGTAGAAATGGTTATCGGTGAAACGGGATGAAGTTGAACAGTCAAATAGTTATAGTAACATCAGTCTATGCTGAGTCACTCAGAGTGCCGATGGCCTTGGTACAACTGGAAGGTCCAGCACTTTCGTCCCATCCGAGGCTATATTGGAATACTAATGTCTGGGCCTGCTTATCCCTCCAAGGACATCGTCCTGAGGTGAACGGAAACTAGGCTGCTGACACTACAAGGTCTGGCAAATATCCTGGTACAACTTGAAGATCCAACACTTTTGCCTCAAGTCAGTTCTATTTGATCGTAGAAATAATTATCGGTGAAACGGGATACTACTGGTTATCAGGTGGAAATGGAGACACTTCAAAAGGCAGTAACAAAATCAAAGGTGTTCTGGGTTCTGGGATCATGGCTTCAAAATGGCGGTGGGCGACATCAACTTAAAATTCCCATTGCAGGTACTCTTCGTGATTTATCCAAATACGACTACTCGAGTCCACCAATATGACTATTCAAGTCCACAAAAATCATCGAAGATTATTAAACCATGTAGAATCAATTAAATCCACTAATAAGTGATAAATTATCGAAAATTGATTACATGAGTATCGTCACACACCTGCCCTCATGAACGCCACACACGGAAGAGAGCCTTGAAGACGAAGCCGGAAACAACCACTGATAAAAAAAATCATCTTCCTTTCAACTTGCTGTAGTTCATTTTTGACAATGTCAAATGTCAACCATGGATAGAAAATATTTTCGAATACTTTTATTAAACTGGAAATTAGTAAACAATGAGGATTATGTATTGTTTGCGAGAATCAGAGGTCGGTTATAAATCAAATCAATCATATGACCCTCAGAACAAGGACAGAGATTCTCAGCATAAGGTGCGTTCATTTGCACGAAAGTGCGACAGTTTAAGAAAAGGTGCAGATTACACTACCTGGCTCTGCATACACTTAACCTCATAGAAACCGAAAGGACCTAAAGTGAAATTAATTAAACGTCATATCTCAGATAACCTCCAAAAATTCTTCACAACAATCAACAATAACAAAGAATAATGAAATGACTGAAAGAATTATGAATCGAAATATAGGTAAGCTAATATTGAAAGGTAAATAGAATGAAAAACTTTCAGAACAAATACATAAGCGAATATACCAATAACAAGAAGCACAATTCAAGACAATGGTCGATATTTCACACTATACAAGGTAACAGATAGTCACATCTGCACATAGATATTAAAATTTGATTTTGAACCGTAACACCAGCCACGTTCGAAAGATTGATGGAGACGGTTTTGAAAGGACTATCATGGAAGACGAGTCTGGTGTATCTCGACGACATTATTGTGGTTGGCAGATCGTTCGAGGACCATGTGAAAAACTTGGAAGAGGTAATTCAGCGACTGAAAAGCTCCGGACTGAATCTGAGCCCTAAGAAATGTTATTTGTTCCAGAATGAACTACGATATCTCGGCCACGTTGTCTCTGGAAAAGGAGTGGCAGTAGGTGAGCAAAAGATCAAAGCTGTTAAGGAATGACCCATTCCAAAAGATATACATCAGCTTCGAAGTTTTCTTGACCTGTGCACTTACTATCGCCGATATGTCCTGGGGTTCGCTAACATTGCCAAATCGCTGACCAGGCCTACAGAAGGGCAAACAAAGTTCCAGTGGTCTGAAGAATGCCAAGACTCGTTCAGGAAGTTAGAAGGAGCCTTGATCAACGAACCAATTCTGAGCTATCCTCTTCCGGACGGAAAATTCATTTTGGACACGGACGCAAGCAATGTGGGACTTGGAGTTGTGACAAGGAGTAGAACACTTCTACAAGTACGTGTATTGGAGAAGATTCCTGCTGAGGACTGACCATGCAGCTCTCAAATGGCTCCTACAGTTCAAGAATCCCAAGGGCCAAGTGGCACGTTGGATCGAGAGGCTTCAAGAATTTGACTTTGAGATCGAACATCGAGCGGGGACCAGCCATAAGAATGCAGATGCCGACGAGCAGAGGAGAAGGAGTCGACACTCATCAGAATTACAGCGGTGGATGATAACTGGAATGACCACAGGATCCAGAAAGACCAAGAGAAAGATCCAGATCTTAGTTTAGTCATCAGCTGGAAGAAGAGTGATCGAAGACCGTCGTGGCAGGAAATAGCAAGTTGTTCTCCAGTCGTCAAATCTTATTGGTCCCAATGGAGCTCCCTTACCCTCGACAATGGAGTCCTGAAACGTGTGTTGGAGACTGAGGATGGTGGAGAAGAAAGACGTCAGGTAGTAGTTCCTAGAAGCAGAAGACAGGAAGTGCTCCAAGAAATCCATGATGGGGTCACCGGAGGACATCTGGGAGTGACGAAAACCCTCCAGAGAGTTAGGCAACGGTTTTACTGGGCCAATTGTCAAGCCGACGTCAAAGACTGGTGCAGAAAATGTGATGTATGCCCTGCCAGTAATGGGTCTCGAACAAGTCCTAAGGCACCGATGCGCCAGTACAATGTGGACAGCCCATTCGAAAGGATCGCCATTGACATCGCTGGCCCGTTCCCACAATCTGAACACGGGAACAAGTACATCCTTGTGGCGATAGACTACTTCAGCAATTGGGCCGAAGCCTATGCCCTGCCCAACCGAGAAGCCATCACCGTTGCCGACGTCATGGTGAAGGAGTGGATTTGTTGAATCGGTGTCCCGTTAGAGCTGCATTCGGATCAAGGCAGGAATTTCGAGTCAAACCTGTTCCAGGAAATGTGTCAGATGCTGAACATCAGTCAGATGGAATGGTGGAGCGGATGAATAAGACGATAAACCGCCACCTGTCCAAGGTAGTCTCTGACCACCAAAAGGATTGGGACCAGTATCTCCATTTGTTCCTGATGACCTATCGTTCCGCAGTTCACGAGTCAACCGGCCAAACCCCTGCTAGTGTTATTATGGGCCGAGAACTGCGACTTCCATGTGACCTGAAGTTTGAGACGCCACCAGGACAAGACACTGCGGGAGATGACTACGTCAGCAAACTGCGACAGAGAATGGACGACATCCATGAATGGGTCCGTTTGAACATCCAGAGTGCCAGCGACAGAATGAAGGAGACCTACGACATCAAGGCGGATGCTGGTGGATATCAGACAGGTGACCTTGTCTGGCTATACAACCCTAAACGTCGCCGTGGACTATCACCGAAACTTCGGAACTCGTGGGAAGGTCCATATAAGATCATGAAAAGGGTAAACGACCTTGTCTATCGAATACATAAGCCACCACGAGGAAAACCTAGGGTAGTCCACTTCAATAGGTTGTCCCCTTACGCCGGAAACCACAACAAGTCCGCACCGTCAGATCACCGGAGGACGAAATGACGTTTAAGAGGTTCATGTCCCTGTACTCGAACAGAAAGTTCAATATGGGGTAACCCGAGAGGAGTAGTTTTCTCCAAGAAGTTCGGTCGAATCCAAGAACTGCGGGAACAGAAACCGGAAGTTGGAGGGGTGTTACAGCTGAGGAAAGGCCAGAGAAACATCTACTATCTACTAATACTAATAGACTAATAGACTAATAACTAATAGATAATAGATAAGAAGCGTTCTCCAGATAAGCCGTCTTATGAAGATGTTTGGAAGAGCCTTACGAGATTGAGAGACACGATGCTGGACCAGAATATTGTGGACCTGACAATCCCAAAATTGGCCTGTGGGCTTGATGGGCTGAACTGGAGAGTTTTAAGGAGCATGTTGGAGACAATATTCAGATCCAGCTGCATCAACATTCTGGTGTGCTGCAACCATCTTCCTCGACCCAAGTTGAAGACTGTGGAGTGCTACTTTCATCGAACGTCCAAGTGCAGATATGGAGAATCTTGCAGATATCTCCACACTTCAAGAATTACGTTTCGGGGCGAAACGTCTTTAAAGAAGGGGGCAATGTAACGATTTCGAGACCGCCCTCGAAACCGGACCTGATCTTATTAATTATGCACCCTCGTTCAACTACGACAGCATATCTGCTGGCCCACGAATCGCCGAGAACAAGCTGGAATAACATCGATCTCTTCGATACTGTTCGAAGAGCCATCTAGATGAATTGTTCTATACTCCCGAATAATCGAGAGTCGAGGATGGAATCTGCTTGGAAGTATATAAGCTGCGGAATCAGAGATAGCCACAAAGAGTTACGAATATAATAGTTCCAGAGTTCACAGATAGAGACTGACATAGTAATAAATAAATTAGTGAAGTAAATGTTTTAGTTGAATAATTGTTTTTAAATAGTGTTTTAAATAAATTAGAACAATTAGTGAATGCAGCTTTACTACAATACGTACATTATGTTCTAATTTCCAATTTTCACAAGGCATTTTCAACGCCACAATCGGTTCTGAATATTTCTGATGCCTCAGACTTTATTCAATTATAATTTAAACCCACTGCAACCATTCAGATGTCATGATAAATCTTCATACAGTCTCAAACTCATTTTTTTTTATCTTATCTGTCAGCTGACTACTTCGGAACATCGTGGATATGAGAAAAAGATACGCATGGGAATCAGATTTGAAATGTAATACAACGAAATTGAACAATTATTTCAATGTGGAAAGTAGAACGAATCCGAATGAAAGGATCTATTGAACACCAACTGGGTTAGCAGGAACTAGGCATGGCAATGAAATGGGATAATTTATCTGTTTTTATCTAGTCGATGAGTGACCTGAAAACTGGATAATGGTGAATGTGATTGAATAATTCTCAAGGATTTGTATTTTCCACTCGAGTAGTACAGACAAAATAATAGTAATCTATTATGGACGCCTGTTGCTCTCTGAACTTACACATATTTTTGTAGATCCAAAAAACGATCTCCAGGAAATAGTAATTTCAAAGCAGTCACAGGTTTCAGGAAGGCAAAAACTTATACAGATTTAGTCATCAGAACTGTCGGGTACAGAACAAAGTTTCTGCAACCAATATTGCTCTGTACTCTGTGGAAAAAGTTGTTTCGATGATAAGGGATCCTACTTGTACTTGTTGGAATGATGGACACGGTGTTCTCGAATCTGAATATCATACCAGCTTGCCGTGACGCGGCAGCAATCCTAGCCGGACGGATGCAGAAGGCCATAATGCTAGGTTCACTAAAATAGAATACAGAAAATTACAGAATACATATAAACAAGTAATGTGAAACACAATATTGTGCTTGGAGTATCTACATAACAGAATAGTACTGGATGGAGCATGTGAAGTCATCAGAAGTGCAGATTCCCTTCTCTGCTTTGTATGCGCTTATGAGAAAGCAGGGATTGGAGCATTTGTTTCCAAGACAGCAACCTGTGCAGCCGATGAACTCGGTCTCGTATTCGACACTGAACAGACGAACTAAAACTCTGTCACCGAGTTGGAACCCGTTCAACAAAAGGCTTACGTCAAAGCTGCGGAGAGTGAGTTCTACTACAGCTACATAAGGATGCATGGGGTCTTCTTCAAGAACATTGAAGACCTTGGCTTATCCAGAAACCTGATATTTGCTTTTCTCAGGTCAAGTGGGCTGAAGTCGGAAACTGAGAGATTTATAATGGTCTGACAAGATGGTGTCTTTAACACCCTCGTCTGCCATAGTCACGTGATGGGTATAGACGTCCCTGCCACTAGATGCAGAGCATGTCATGGGGCAGCTGAGACCATAATGCATTTGCTGTCAGCCTGTACCATATAAGACACTCGTACGGTATTGACGAGGCACCGGTGTTGCCTTATGTTCCGGGGGATATTACCGATAAGTGTCTAATTTATTGGAACTACCAATTCCCCACCTTTAGGTAAATACAAGCCAAAGAGCTTGATGTAGTCCTCCTCGACCAACAAAGTATAAATAATATAAAATAAGAATATATGTTTCAGTTTTGTTATTTCGATTATTGGTATGCAACTATTTGTTTTCATCAAATGATAATAAAACTATTCATTATTAAATTTTCTCTTCATTACCATTCATCAACCTTCAGTCAGTTTATGATTTGCCTTTCTCTCAATCTCCTTCAAGACTTGTTTCACTTGTTTTTTGGATACCAATTAGGAAGTTTTGGTTTTCAGAAAGTCAGTTAGGAAGTTGCAAAGCTTTGAATCAATAGGGTTTTGTAATCTTTATTCAATATCATTCTCTGAAACCTTTTTTGTTAGATTTCGAGCATAATCAAGTAAGTTCGGGATTCCCCCGCAACAACCAAAATTCAGTTAGACTCGACTTATCAACTATCGTTCAATAAGTACCTAAATATTTGATAATTTTGTTGAATTTTTAAGTCAAAATTTGAAAGAGACATTTCTGTTTCACTGAATGGTAGAGAGTGAGTTTTGCTGAAATTAATTTGGAGATCTCTATTAAAGCAATCTTTCAAATCATTCTGATTATTTCCAGATTTTGTCTCAGAATCGTATAGCATTTGTCTTGAAAAGCATAGCTGAGTCGTTGGAAAAAGTTAAGATGATTCTCAAATTTTCTCGTAAGAATAAGTTATTCAAATAGGTGGTTAACAACATCGGCCTCAAGGCTGTCCCTCGAGGTACACCACGAGTAATAATTTCTTCCAAGCTTGTCTCATTTCGGATTGTAACTTCGTATTTTTATTTTACAGTTAATTTTCAAGTAGGTCGTTTGCTGTAGGTACCTCTTACTCCTGGTAAGTACTCTAGTGTGGCTTGAAGCCTAGGATGGACAACATGGAATGTAAATGGGTACCGTTTGTTGAAATCTGAATAATGTATAGATTTATATTTTACAAAATTCAATCCGCGTTTAATTGACATTTTATTTCTCAAGAGTGATTTTCAATTTTCCACTGATTTAGCAAAATTTTGATTAGCATAGAAAATAGCACACGTCGAATACTTAATGGAAGTGCTGAACTGCAATTAGTTCTACACCTCATTTTAATTAATAAAGCGACAGCTTCTGCCTTCAGGTTAATCGATAATTATTCTCTAGTAAACTATATTCAACGTGACAAGTGACATAAATACATATTTATTCGTGAAGCCGTTCTTGAACATCTATTGTGCTCCTTGACATCTTGTTCCATAATACAATACAGTGCAATTCGGTTTTGGAAGACAAGAGCACATGGTTTGCTTTAATTCAATATTAATATTATACTGAATATATCTACGATGACGTACAAGAAGGCGTAGGTATATTATTAGAGATAACTTAATTGCATTGCATTTTCAACCCTGCATGAGAATTGCATGCATGTTAAAGTGAAAAAAATTGCATTCCTATAGTATTGAAGAAATTATTTCAGAACCAAATAAAATATGATCTTGTCATAGAAACGCAAGTGAAAGGCCTATCATGTATATGGTTATGCAGTTTTCAGGCACAAGATTCAAAAATGCTTATGCGTGTAAATCGAACGTGCTTCTAAAACCCAGCATGAACACGCATGTATCTGAATCGTCCTTTACGTACTCGATGTTTATATTATGTTTATACTTCAGTGACCCAAAAATCACAACTTCAGTCATCACTTCCCTCAATATAAAGCTAATTGAAGACATGTATTTACTTACAAATTGCATGTTTTCATCATTATTCATGTCGGGATCCCGATTCGATGAAAGAACTGCAAATTAAGTGAAGCATGTTCCAAATGACACATATTTACCAACAAGATGTTTATATTTTCACATCTAGCGATTCCATATTCTCTGGATCTTATTTTCTTTCATGGTTACATTTTGTTCACACAAATGGAAATCACATCATTCGAACTTCTGTTTTTTAATTAAGTGAATATGACCAAACATGAATTATTTTTTCGGTATGCGATCAATATCAGTTGGTGACCTAGCAAACACGAGCTATATCAAACAAACTAGAATGAGCAAATATCTATAATTATTATAAGTTAACATGGTTTCGAGAATGAACGAATGGCACGTACCTATAAGAAATATAAGTATGCATTATTCCTTCAATAAAACTTTGTTCTTATGAGCTTTGGACATAGGAAACTTCAGTTTTAACATAACTAGCAAATACATATAGCAATATGAAAGAAGTGGAAGTATTTGATAGTACACGGTTTCAATTTGAAAACTTCTCACACCCTTAATGTCTTCCTTTCAGTTAATCAGTTTTCTAGAGAGGTCGACAGAGAGTGCTATCTATAGTCTTCTTCAGTATATCCACGAACATTTGGATCAGAAGAATCATGTAGAGATACTCTTATTTGATCTCACTGAAGCATTTCACTGTTTGGATTTGAAATTTCTCGAAACAAAGCTTCAGTCAGTAGGTATTAGAGGGATAATATCAACATGGTTGATGTCCTACTTAGTGCACAGAAAAATTTTCATCAGAATAAATGTTACTGAAACAAAAATATATGATGTGAATCTGGGAGTTCTGCAAGGATCAATACTGGGGCCACTGCTGTTTCTAATATTCATCAATTAGGGCTTCGCGAGACCAAGACCAAGACTGATCAGACTGATCAATAGATTCGGTACTTCTCATTCTCCACAACGGACTAAATATCCCCCGGAGCATAAGGCAACACCAGTGTCTCGTCTATACCGTACGAGTGTCGTAGGTGGTAGTACAACACTCGTAGGGCCGCTTTATGCCTGTCGAAGAAACCCTCTGCGATCTCATAGAAAGGGAGCTAGAGACTACCAGAAGATGGTGCCTTTCTGTGGAGTTGAGAATTAACTCATCAAAAACCACGGTGGTACCATTCACTAGAAGAACAAAGTTTCAGCACCTAAGGGCTGATCGCTTCGACGAAGCAGACTTAGAATGGAAGCAAGAGGTGAAGTATCTAGGGCTTACCCTAGACTCAAAACTACTGTGGAACAGACACGTAGAAAATATCGTTAACAAGGCCAAATCATCACTGATGGGGTGCAGGAATATTGCAGGAAAAACGTGGAGCTGTAACCCATCAATAATGCGATGGATGTACACCATGATAGTAAGGCCTATGATCACCTACGGGGCAGTAGTGTGGCACGGCAGAACCGAACTTGCCATAACAAAGAAATGCCTGGAGGAAGTGCAAAGACTAGCATGTCTTTGTATAACAGGAGCAATGAGGTCAACTCTAACAGCAGCAATAGAGGTAATTCTGGACCTCACTCCTCTCCATATCATGGTGAGGAAAACTGCTTGAGGAGCAAACCTCAGGTTGGCTAAAGTCGGACGGAAAGGGACAGCACACATCGTAAGGGGCTCAACCCCCACCAAAAGTGTACACCTTGCAGATCTCCCAACTGAAGAAATTACAAGGAAATTTAGTTTCGAGAAATTCTTTCGAACGGAATTAAATACCAAGGGTGGATGGAGCATAGAATCCATTCGAGCACTGGGAAAGAATACCATAACATGGTACACGGACGGGTCCAAAACTCCCAACGCAACTGGAACAGGAGTCTTTGGGCCTCGCACCATATACTCCGAACCCATGGGCCAGTTCCCCAGTATTTATCAAGCGGAAATTCACGCCACAGAAAGGTGCATTCAATTCAACCTCGATAGGAAATACCGGAACAAGGAAATCGCAATCCTCTCCGATAGTCAAAGCGTTGAGCTTATATAACATCAACTCAAAGATGGTTTGGAAATGCCTAGACAAACTTAATGATCTAGGCAGGAACAATACGGTGATCCTTCTCTGGGTGCCGGGGGAAGGCGGAGTGGACGGCAATGAACATGCAGATACCCTGGCACGAAAAGGGGCATCCACGCCACTGATCGGGCCAGAACCATTTTGCGGACTTGGAGAATCTTACTTCCAAGACGAACTCAATAAAACTAAAGAAGCAATAAGAACAACTTACTGGCAAAGACTTCCAGGGCTAAGGCAGGCCAAAGATCTCCTCGGTAACTTCAACCGAGCAAGATCGAAGACACTGATTAACCTCAGCAAAACTAGTCTAAAGACAATCACGGGATTTCTTGCGGGGCACTGCAGACTCAAAGAACACCTAAGGAAGCTAGGCTTAGAGGAGGACAGCATCTGCAGATTCTATGACGAACATCCAGAAGCACCACACCTTATATTGATGGAGTGTTATGCTGTACATCACAGAAGATTGAATATACTGGGATCACACCAGCTGACTGTGGGAGAAATACCACGAATAGACCCCCTCAAAATCCTTAAATTCCTCAAGGAATTGGGGCTTGAAGGGCTGCTGTGAACGAGAACACTTTGAAATAGCAGAAGAAGAGGAACAATAGATCTAATTAGGTCGCAGCGCATCAGTCACCATCCATTTTTACCATTACCATTATGCCTGTGGATATAGGCTGAGACTGCATAAGCTGGACAAGCTGACAGCAAATGCATTATGGTCGGGTTCCGACTTCAGCCCACTTGACCTGAGAAAAGCGAAGATCAGGTTTCTGGATAAGCCAAGGTCTTCAATGTTCTTGAAGAAGACCCCATGCATTGGCTTATCCTTATGTAGCTATAGGAGCCTCTCACACTCCGCAGCTTTACGTGGGCTTTTTGCTGAACGGGTTCCAACTCGGTGACAGAGTTTGGGTTCGTCCGTTCAGTGTCGAATACGAGACCGAGTTCATCGGCTTTACGGGTTGCTGCGTTGGAAAGAAACGTTCCAATCCCTGCTTTTTCATGATTGCATACTAAGCAGAGAAGATGATCTGAACTCCTGATGACTTTACAGGCTCCATCCCTTACCATTCCATTCTGTTGTGTAGACACTCCAAACTCAAAAGTCCACGGCCTCCCCGCTATCTGGGGAAGTATAAACATGGAACAGAAGATTTAGGATGCAAGCACCTATGGACATCATTTTGCGAGTTTTCACGTCGAGTTGTCGCAGCTATTGTTGAGTCCATTTCATAACTCCAAAGTAGTAAAGTAGAATCGGAACGAAAAGCATATTAGTTGCAGCAACTTTGTTCTTCCCCGACAGTTCTAATGACCAGATATGTCGGAGTTTGTGCTGATACTTGCCGCGGAGAGAGTTTTTAACAGTAGCTACCTCTTGGGTGTGGCGTTGTTCCACCTCTAGGTAGGTATACGTCTCTCCGGCATCCAGATGATGTAGGATGCTTCCGTCTACGAGCTGAACGTCCTCTCCGTATTTCTTGCATCGTCCTCTTTTGAGATGAACCGTGGCACATTTGTCGATCCGCATGCGTGTACTCTTGCACCCCCTTAAGGACTGATAAAGATCCTTTACTCCGGAGGCATAAAGTTTAAGGTCATCCATGTAAAACAGATGGATGACCTTATGCCTCCGGTTGCTGGGGGTACAGCAGTTGTATTCGCGGGTTTTCCGTAGTGCAACGGACAATGGCAGTAGTGAGATGCAGAAGAGAAGAGGAATGAGGGAGTCTCCCTGAAACACGCCCCTTCTAAAGATAATCTGCTCTCTTGAAGTACTTGCTTAAAGCCCAACACCATAATCCGGCTCTAATAAACGATAAACGATCCTTCCATTTGAGTGTTGATGGTGGGGAACGACAAAGCCAACTACTTCAATCGTTTAAAATCTATTTGGGCAGGCTTAAAATAAATTTATAATGCACCGTTCACCTATTATAACTGGGACCGGCATCTAAACCGGTTGGGCTCGATTTGGTCAGCCATTAATAAGGATTGCATAGATGACTATTACAGCAGAATTTCTAATTGAAAGTAGTATGCACTTTCAAAATATTTCCCGTACAGCTCGAGATCGTTCACCCGTTTGGTTTACTTTTTTTCAGAAAACTTGTAACGGCGTTTGTGTATTGCTGTACCTGTCCGCAGTTGTTTGCCATTTGAATGAGTTTTGTTTTTGTTCCGTCACCCTGCTGCACCCCTACGAGCAACCCTCAGAAACCTTCAGAAGACTTCTGTGAGCTGGACTTGACGAGGGTCTCACTTTCTGATGTGCGATCCCCAGCTCTTCCTACTTTTCTCCTCTTGAAGCATAGAGGTCTTGCAAACTTGTTCTTTGAACTACAGATATTTGCATATACAGCATGTCCTATAATGTATGCACAAATTGAAATCTTTTATTATTACCGACTTCACAAAAAATTATACTCCTAATGAAACTTTGGGTTCATCAACAAAGTTACACACGGTTAGCGACAATTAGTATCTAAAAATGAAGAATGAATTATTCAACTGAAAATACGGTCAACTGTTATTTCTTTTACAGTTGATTTTTATATAAGTATGAATTTCTGCGAATCTGACTCATTCATACTGATTTACAGACAGTGAGAACAATTGTTTTATATGGTGTCCTTTACTGGCGCTGAAATTCAAAGTCAAGGCAAGTGAAAGGTCCAAGAAATTTCATTATTACCTTTGAATCTACTTCTCCAATTGTATAAAAACCATTATGTAACAATAACTTACGTTAGAAATAACCAGTATGAATGAAACAATGAGCAAACTAGTGAACTCAGGAAATATTTTTTTTAATTGTTGTTTTTTTTTGTTTTTTAAATTATTTTTCCGTTAACCAGCTGTCATCCCCGTACGAACGACAGCCCTTAGAAGTTGAAACTTGTACGAGCTAGGGATTAACGAGGTCTTACCTTTTAACGTGCGATTCCTAGCACGAGACCAGTGACCATGCTGGGAATCGAACCCACGTCCCTCTGACTAATAGACTAGCGCTTTACCATCATGACCACATTACAGGTAAATTTGGGGAATTTGTCCTTACCCTGGAATTTTGACACAAAATTCAATAGTTCCTAGAGTGTGGATAATTTGCTGATGAAAAAATAATTCTGGCGAACAGAACATTGGGAAATACATAGTAAAACTCTGAAACCCTAGAGAAAATAGTTGAGAAAGTCCATTTCTCAAAGTGGAGTGGATAGTTAAGACGGAAAGAAAATCTCAAACAAATAGATTTGATACTTCTGTTTTGTTTGAATACATTTTCTCGTAAATGTTCACGATTTCCAGCTCTCTTGGAGTGATTCCCTCCATAAGAAACATATTTTACCTTCTATACCACTTTAATGTATAATTATTTATAATGATTTTCCACACCTAGTATTATTCATCCGTCGATTGAAGATGGGATTACCTAAACCCGAAACATGTCTCGCTAGTTTAGGAAACTAAACAGAAGTATTAAATCTATTTGTGGAGATGACTTTGAAATTTTTTTCCATCTTAACCATAGAGAAAGTTTGAATCAAACCCCGAAATTAGTAAATTTCTAGTCTATCAACGAACCAAAAAATTACTCAGAGAAATTGCATATCCACATATGTCTGCATATCAGAAAGGTTGAATCTTACGAAAACGAATAGAAAATTCTCCTAAACAAAATTTTGGAGAGAAATTACATTTTTCAACTCTAGATGAACTTTTCAAATCGAGAACGGTTGAGAAAACAGCAATTATGCGAAAGCCGGTCGATTTAGAATGATGAAATTAGTATAATCTCTGAATTTTATGTCGATCGACGTTCACACAAAAATTTACGTGGAAAAAGGCCTAGACGGAGTAGGCCTCTAAAAATCATGAAAAATAAAAAATCATCAGATTCACCTGAAATTGAATATGCGCATATGTGTGCATATAAAAAAGGTTAAATTTTAAGAAAATCAATGGAAAAATCACGACAACAAAATTTTGGAGAGGAATTAACCTCTTTCGACTTCAGATGAACTTTTCAACTCGAGAACAGTTGACAATAGAGTAATTCTGCGAACGCCAGTCGATTCAGAATGATGAAATTAGTATAATCTGTGAATTTCAAGTCAATCGACAAAAACAATAATTTACACGAAAAGTACATAGGGGTAGATCTCTAAAATTCATGAAAAATAGAAAATCATCACATTCACTTGAAATTTACTATGTGTGCATAATATATAAAAAGGTTGAATTTTACGAAAAATTAGTAGAAAAATCACGAAAACAAAATTTTGGAGAGAAATTACCTCTATCAACTGTGGATGAATTTTTCAACTTAAGAACGGTTGACAATACAGCAATTCTGCGAACGTCAGTCGATTCAGAATGCCGGAACTAGTGAAATCTGTTAATTTCAAGTCGATCAACAGAAACAATAATTTACTCGAAAAAAGTCGTAAGGGGTAGACCTCTAAAATTCATGAAAAATAGAAAATCATCGCATTCACTTGAAATTGTCCATGTGTGCATAATAAAAAGGTTGAATATTACGAAAATAATAGAAAATTCACGAAAACAAATTTTTGGAGAGCAATAACCTTTTTCAACTCTAGATGAATTTTTCAACTCGAGAACGGTTGACAATAAAGCAATTCTGCGAACGCCAGTCGATTGAGAGTAATCAAATTAGTATAATCTGTTAACTTCAAGTCGATCGACAGAAACAATGATTTACTCGAAAAAAGTCGTAAGGGGTAGACTAAAATTCATAAATGATAGAAAAAATCATCACATTCACTTGAAATTGTCTATGTGTGCATGATAAAAAGGTTGAATTTTACGAAAATAATAGAAAATTCACAAAACAAAATTTTGGAGAGAAATTACCTCATTCGATTCTAGATGAACTTTTCAACTCGAGAACGGTTAACAATAGAGCAATTCTAGGAACGCCAGTTGATTCAGAATGATGAAATAAGTATTATCTGTGAATTTCAAGTTGATCAACAAAAATAATAGATAATTTACCCGAAAAAAGGGGTAGACCTCAAAAATTCGTGAAAAATTGAAAATCATGAAATTCACTTAAAATTGCCTATGTATGCATACAAAAAAGTCTTAGTTACGAAAACGAACGTTGACACTTTCCATTTTGCATTATGTTTCCTTTAATATGATAAATTCGCACTGCCACGCTTCTTTTTCTTAAATTCCTCATTCATTATTATTATAAAAACATCTACAAAGACTCGTTACGCCCGGAGAAAAAGAATGAGAGAAAGTGAAGTAACAATTGGTGTCAATAACCTATTCACTTCTAACTGTATTCACCTGGTCCAATATAACGAGAAATATAAAGCTTATTTCGTTCAAAATTCATCTACGAGAGGATGATAATCTCGTAGTATTTCCATGTGCACATAGCGTAACGGAATTCCGTTTTTTTTCCCATCATGCCTACAGCGCCGGAAGCTATTACACATTTTCAATGAAACTTGCGTTAGCATAATAACGAACAGGGCCGACTCCAGAAAAGAGTTATTGGCTCAGCCAGAGTTTATTAGTGATGAAACGCAGAGGTTCTGTCCTTAATTCTGGGCTCCAAAGCATTGACTGGATGCATATTAGACGCATGTGCATTTTTCAAAGCTCATAAAGCTCATTACATTCCATTAAAAATGTTGTTTCGCAGTTGCAAGGGATATGCTTAACATTCTGTTTATCTTGTTCGCATCTTCATCAATAGAATGAAAATACATTATAAATCATCTAGTCTTTCACAAAATTCCTATATTATAGGAGTTTCATCTGCAAACAACCCCTTACGAGTGTCTAATCGCCTCTACCCAACACCTGGTAAAGTTCTTCTACAAAATACTTTGCAATGCTTCTTGTAAAAACTAGCAAATGTTAATTGAAACAGGTGACTATCTGCATACCAATTTCACGGTACTGCCGATCATCAGTGCGGACCTGGTCAGGAGAGATAACTAATGCTCAAATCTGTCATCCTGCTATTCCCATTTGCATTTGTCAAATGACTTGATAACGATGATAACTACAGTAATCACTAAGAAAATGGTCAATGTTTAACCCTTCAGAGTTTTTATTTTCGCCGACATATTCTGAAAAAGGAGTTTTCAGTCTTGTTTTAATTTCTATATGCTTTGAGCTCCTGCGGATGCGAACTTTGTTGACGAAACGTGCGTTGAGTGAAAATGACGTTGTTTTGGGGTAATTTCTATTTCTTGAATTATATTCATATCAAAGGTTTCAAGTAGTTATTCATTTATTCGAGATGACAATTATTATTACAAAACTAATGAGGATATAAACTAATTCCAAAATAGTGTCCGTTTTCATATTTCATAGACACCCGGTATCACATACATAACCAATCCATTGATACGACTAGAAATGATAAATGAAAGAGACTGGACTCGATTGCGAGCTAATTCGATAGCAAAAAAGTTTAATCAACTACAGTTACCAATTTCGATGAATGTGCTCGATTACTGTAATATAACAACACAATTGCAATCACTTATTATTATCTTCTAGAATAGCCAAGTCAATTCAGAATCGATACAGCCAGTTTCATCTGGCGTATCCTAGAGATATGATTGATTGAAAATAATTTTCAAGGCAACATCAGTTCGATTTCAAGATTTTCCGTAATTATCATGCGTAAAATTATAGAAATTCTAGGATAAATTAGCTCGATGACGTTTCATCGACAAATACCTGTCGGCAAACGACTAATCTGATATCCAATACATTGATGGGTATCGAGATCATAAGATTACAAGTATCTGATATAATTTCAATACCTGTCGTGGTATTAGCCAAGGAAATAGTTTTTCTGACAGGAGGTTGGTAGTGAAAATGGATGAAATATTGGTCGTTTTTATTGCAGTTGGTAGATTGAAACCACTGGAGAACTGAAATCCTCAGTGTTATAGTTATTTACTTATGTATGAAGGAAATTATTAGGGCCTTAATTACCGATGGCAAAGTTTGTGACCCGAGGGCCTCTGGCCCGAGGGACAGCAATTGCTTGAGGTTATTAAGGCTCATTAATTCCCGTGGTACATGGATAATTTTATTTCTGACCAATTTCAATATAATTTTATTCATTTTTAAAAAAGAAAAAATGTACCAATTCATTACCTTCCCGCTATATTTGAATCAAGTACCGTTGCTATGTTACTGGTGTATAAACAGAACTTTTTTATTTCTTTCATTATTACGCGTTAAGATGTTTTATTTTTTTGCTTTTAAACGGTGCCTCACACAAAAAAAGACAAGAGAGATTTTTTGAGACAAATTGAACGAAGAATCTAAAAATCATAGTGGCGTAAAATTTTTTCTTAAAAAAAATTGATCATTAGGCGTAATAAATCTGAAGCATATCACGCTTTTCGTCATTTGAAAATGGCATTAGAACTTGAAAGAATTCAAAAGTTTTGCTCGAATATTTAACTGAACTGTCAAGATTTAGTTTGTTAAACAAAATTGTTGGCGTTCTTTCCAAAGCACTCTTCGCAAAAACGATTTTTTCCTAATTTTGATTAGCATGAAAGATTCGATCATATTGTGTGATACATCGTTGTAATCAGAAATAAAAAACTTTTTAAAAGGGCAAAAATCCAATATGGCGCTCATAAGAAAAACCAAAGTTGATTGTTGTAACTCTGGCATCAAGAACGCTTTGGAAAATAAGATACCTAATAGATTTAGACTCCTTTTAAAAAAGTGCCTCAAGAACGTTCTAGTTAAAAACGTCTAGTTCTTTTGGTTTTCGCTTGAAAAAATAAAAACAAAAATGACACATTTCCGTTATTTTCCAATAATTTAAAAACTAAAAATCACACATCAAATTTTCTTTCAGATAATTGTTCAGCATGAAAACGCCCAACTTTGCCCTAATTTAACCGACTTCGTATCTCTTATAATAACTGAGATCCCCATGGTGGAGCTTGAAATACGGGCACCCTGTATACGTTATTTGCGAGCTCTTTTGGAACTTTATTTTGCCGAATAAATGTTGGTTCAGGAAAATACCAGAACATTAACTGCACGTGAATTGTATCGTAAGCCCCACTCCCAAGGGATCAAAAGGAGAATGTAGTTCATCATAATCATCACTCCTTGGGAATGCCAATAATGTTGGTGAACATTCCCTCGCCTTCAATGTGAGCGAGACACTGCACTGACGAAAGAGCAAAAGGTTACACTCGAGAAAGTTTATTAATAAAACGTTTCGGTTAAATTCGTTACTTTATAGCGAGAATGGCAAATTCTTGCTGCCTTAGCTGTGTGTAGGTGTTAATAAATGAAGCATAATGAACAATGGAATAATCTTGGTCGAAGACAGCGACGTGGATTTTGTATTCAAAAAGTTATTTTTGATGTGGAAGTGAGTAATTTCGAAGAATGGATGAACTGCGTTGTAATTAACTAATTGAAAATAATAAATTTTACAAATCTCCCAGGTTTATGAGAAGCAGCTTGTGCATCTTCATGATGATTCTAGTATAAAAAAGTTGTTTTACTTTCCTTGAAAAATTGTGGAACTCCGAAAAATGCTTAGCAGTTTTCGTGGACTCAGCCAAGGCATTCGACACAGTGTCACACCCCAAGCTCATAGATAAATATGGAATTCATGGACCCATGAAAGATTTATTGCCAAGCTATCTCTCTCGTACCTATAAAAAATAGATGAATACACTAGTTAACCCCAAAATATAAACATCGGTGTTCCACAAGGCACACTACTGGTCCCGATACTGTTCCTAGTCTACATAAATAGTATTGGCATTATAAACTCCGTCGATCAACTGATCTCATATGCAGACGATACTGCAATTATATTTTTAGGAAAATCATGTCAAGAGGTATACCAAACTGCTGAAATTGGTCTGAAAGATATTCAAATATGGCTAAATTATAACCTACTGAGCCTAATTATACAGAAACCACTTCACACTCTTAACGATCTTAACGATCGAACCACTCATGAAACACTGAAAACTCACAAATCTAACTGCTCTCAGAAAAAATAATGCACTTGCCCAGCCACTTATACACCTTGGAATTTTACTTGACCAACATATGAGATGAAATAAACACGTTTGACATGTCATCAAATGCCTATGACAACTCAAGTATAAACTATACCGGTGATCTGAGAGAAGTACTGCCCCGGAAAAAATAACACCAGATTAATAGAAAACCCAAAAATACCTCTCCATATCTTAAAAAAATCGCATACTCAAAGAACACTTATACAGCGTGACTCACGGTCGATGGTAGGTTAGACGTTTCTGGAAAACGCAATTCAGAATTTGTCTGAAAATTTTGTGTTTTACATTTTCTCACCTGTTCTACCGATCTAAAATATTTTCAGCATTGCGCCGTTGCCGCTTCTATCAAAAAGCCCTAGCAACTTTAATATTTTAAATAGAACACCCCGTATATTGACACATTTTTAGAATCGCCCTTTTATTACAATACTTTTTTGTTGATAATGCCCTATATCTATCTCTATTGGTTCTCGAGATAAAAAATAATTTGTGTTATATATGGTCCAAAACATAGCCCTAATTGAACTTAAGTAAATATATACTCTCAACTCTTGAAATGAAAATTACTATTGTTTCCGATTTGCATGAAAGTGGTCAAAAGTTCGTTTCTTTAAATGAAACCCCCTGTATATTACTCGATAAATTGAAAGATGAAGAGAAATGCTTTAAGATGATATGCCCATATACCAAAATCATCAAGTTTTCTTAATAAAGCCGCTTTTTTAGGAAGTATTGCTTTTTAAATAATTTAATTTTAGGTAGCCGTGAAAATATCAAGTTTATGACAGTTCGGTGACTTTTATATGTAGTTAATAAATAGTTATTGACAGCGTTTCAAAAGATCTTCCAAATGAATGCAAGTATTGAATATTCAAAAGGAGTTCTTATGAAATTATTTATCACAAACAGATATTGTGATCAAATCATTGTCAGAATATGCAGAATATTTAACCAAATATATCCTGAATCAACACCAATGAACGAAAGGAAGTTTGTAAGATTACAAAATAATTTCCTTAACTACCTATGATGGCTCAAAGTTTCCAGGGAACAACTGTACCAAAAATTAGCTTTTTATCACGCATTTATCGGAATAAAGCTAGATTTACTTGTCTATAACATGTGAAAGTACAAATAACAGAATTAGGAGGAATAAAAATAACAAAATTGTAAACAAAATATCACATTTTCACAATAAATGCTGGAAATGTTAACCATCACATTTAAAACATTTTAAAATGTGCTTTTGCACGCGACTCGTGGTTGCTTTTTCAATTTCATGGGGATCCAGATCTTCAATACACCGCAATATTCGCCGTCGCAGTTCTCCTTTGGTAGGTACTGGAGTACTGTACACCTTTTCTTTTAAAACAAACCATAAAAAAGCCAAGCAGTGTGAGATTGGGTGATCTCGGTGGTCAATTCTACGGCCCTAAATGCCTGAACCAACGATCGTCAAACACTTCGTAAGGTTCCCTGGAAACTTCTTGGGTGGAATGAGCTGGCGCTCCGTCCAGTTGAAACGGCAAATTTTCGAACAAATCAGTAACAGTCGTCGTTAATATTTGGAGATATCTCTCAGCATTTAGTGTGTCATTATAAATAAAAAATGCAATTTTATTGTACTTTAAAATACTTACACAAAACATTTGGGTCGAATTTTTCTTGAAAACCCCTTTTTTTTGTCACTTGAAGTGTCATTGCCGCTCTCCAAAAATTACCACGCTCTGCTTCGCGAAGCGCGATAACTCTCCTTGTCGAGCAACAATCAATCTCTGCGCTAAATACATACAGAGCTATTTCCTAAAAAAGCGGTTTTATTAAGAAAATTTGATGATTTAGGTATAGGGACATGGTATATCGTCTTAAAGCATTTCTCTTCATCTTTCAATTTATCGAGTAATATACAGGGGGTTTCATTTGAAAAAACGAACTTTTGACCAATTTCATGCAAAATGGAAATAATAGTAATTTTAGCGGGCCCTGTATGATATGGAGTCCATTTCTTGGTGTAGATTAAATACTTTGAGTTTGTACAAACTAACATCAAAATATCAAGTTTTCATGAGTTGAGTGTGCTTATTTACTTAAGTTTAATTAGTGCTATTTTATGGACCATATTTAACACAAATTAATTTTTATCTCGAAACCCGATAGAGACAGTTATAGGGCATTATCAACAAAAAAGTATTGTAATAAAAGGGCAATTCTAAAAATGTGTCAATATACGGGGTGTTCTATTTAAAATATTAAAGTTGCTAGGACTTTTTGATAGAAGCGGCAACGTCGCAATGCTGAAAATATTTTAGATCGGTAGAATAGGTGGAAAAACGTAAAACACCAAATTTTCAGAAAAATCCTGAGTTGCGTTTTCCAGAATCCTACCATCGACCGTGAGTCACGCTGTATAGTTTTGTCCCAAATTATATAACTCACTACCCTGAAACATAAAAGAAAAAATATCACTTATTGAATTCAAATTTATACATTCAGATCTACATAACTACAAACTATGATACATTAATTAATATTTTTTTACTGGGTTATTATTTTTTTCTACGACCACATAGGAGAGTAAGGTATATCGATCGCACTTTACAGTTGTACGGAAACTGGCTTATATCCAGACGGGTGCTCTTTGTAATAGGACATTTTGTATTTGTAATAACTAGGTAAAGTTTGTCTAATTATGATAATATTGATCTCGTAGTTGTTATGTGAAGGAAAATATTTTGCATTTGAAAGCAATTATTAAGATTGATGTAATTAGTTGAAATGGTTCTCTATCATCTTTTTTGTTGAAGTTTTATGCACAGATATCAATAATATCGATAGCATTTGGTAAAATCATAGCGTGGTCGTACAAGAAATAGTGAACATTACTTGTGCGAAAGTGATTATACTAACATTCGTGGTATTGTCGCACTTGGCGTACCCCTCGTGCTGCAATATTTCTCCCTCGTGTGAAAGATGTCACTTTTCGCACTCGAAATGTAACATACTAATACTAAGTATATTTAAAATTTTAAGATTCCCACAGTTCATATTCCAATTGTTAGAATACTGATTTTAGTTTTTAATCTATAGAGCCATGAACTTTCCAAAATTGTTCCAGAACAGTTTGTTGCTTTGCAAACCTTTGTTCAATACCCGTCTCTTAATTTCAGTCCGCTGCAGCTTTTCATGAATTGCTATAATAAATTCCTAATGTACTTCCTGTGAAAGCATTCGGAAGAAATAAATCGCCTATTTTCTCAATTCTTACATTCACTTGATTTTACGGCCTTCGCATAACGGTTGTTTCTTCTATAATTTTTTATGTGGTTATAACTGTAACAGTTCTTGCTTCGAGTTCAAATCAAGCTGACTGTTTCTTTGACAGTGATATTTTATGAAAGCAGTCTTTTGGAACCAAGTCGCGGTCACTGATATTCAAGATTAAACGTGGTTTTTGTTCTTTAAGTTATCTAATAAGTATAATAAAAATGTTTATCGACAATTTTTTTTTCAACTAGACCCATTGGAGGAAAGCATATTCCCTTGTCTATATTCTTCTCCTATAGAACTTTTTCCTTACTGGTAAGCAAAAAATATTCTATGAATCTTGATTGTACTGCTAACTGTAATAGTATATTACGTAACAAGAGTTGTAAGTAACCCATTACGCACGAAATGAAAAAGTTTATGCACGAAACCGCGCAGCGGCGAGTGCATAAATTTCATGAGTTCGTAATGGGCTTAAAACTCGTGTAACGTACTATACTTTTTCCAATCCCATTCATTTTCTTCCATTAAATAAAAAACATCGCAATCAGACATATTCGTAGCCAAAGTTGAGAAAATGTTCGGATACAATTATATTTTGTTCAAGAAATTGACAATATAAATGACATGACATTTATTTTCATAGCATGCTACTTAAGAAAACGTGTCCTATTTTTTAAGAAATTGCATAACGTGCTGCCTACATTTAGGGGCATCACTCTTTCAATCCTATATACATCTCGCTGATACTAAAAGTTTTTATGTTTTTTAATTGACTAAATTTGTGTAAATAGACCAAATAAACTCTTACGTAAATAAAATTTTGATTGTAATTTAATTAAACCAAGAAGTTTAGGTTTTCTTCTCAAAACGCACGTATATGTTATGAGATCTCTTTACGTGCATGTTATTGTTAAATGTCATTTACAAGGAATGTTGACAGTGCGATTTTTGACGTTTACAGACATGGGCGTAACAAAATCCATTTTTTCATAGGTACCAGTCTAATATAAATTGGAATACCCAATGTTATTTTCACCAATGAAGCAGTTTCAGTTTAGTTTTTAGCATGGCAGAGGGAAAGATGACTTTACTCTCCAAGTTTTTGATATAACTTTTTCTCCGCGTTGATAAAATCGCACAATTGACGGGAGAAAAATTAAGTACAGTTCGATTATTTTATCGTTATCCATGCGTCATCCATTATTTATGATCGAAGAAATCACACACCCTCTATCGAACATCTCTTTCTATCAACCGCTATGCGCGAATCAAAATTCGTTAACATTTGTCTTCTAAGTTAAGAATTATGGTTTTGTGATGATCGATTACAACTCAAAACAGTGAAAAGAGATAGCCATAAAACCGACAGTGATTTACATTTCAACTAAACTTGCCAACCATCAATTACGTCATTGTTTCCTGTCATTGGGGTATTGTTTGTCGCCAGTTTGATTTTGTTTTTTTTCAAAGCAAACGTCTCTTGGAGTCATTACTTCCAAAGTAAGTACAATACAATGTGTTTTATTCACAAATACTCTTTAAAATTTCTAACCTCACAATTGACATTTGCGAGTCTAATCCCGTACTGCCGGGAAAATCCTGATGAGAGAAAAAAACACTACCTGAATCTATAAATACAGGTAAAAATTCACAATATATTTGAACTCTATTTTAAATTATGTCTGTAACTAATTCACAAGCATAACAATTTGTATTGAAACGGAAAGAGCGAATGGTGGACCTTTTTTAACACTCTCATCTGTTCAAGAGGTAACAATTTAAACCACAAAAGAAGTGTCATAACTTTTCTTTACTGTATTTTAGAGATTTGCAGATGCACTTATAATATCTAGAAAAACGGTGTACATCAATATAAACGAAAATAAACCCATTCCATCAACACACACTGAATCGCTCATTGAAAAATGGTATGAACGAGAAAAGCTCCTTTGTGATATGGTTATTAAACCCATTATTATAAACATTGGTGACAGTTCTGAATCTGAAAGTGATTATAGTTATTTATGCAACAAGTGCAAAAAGTAAGTGTTTATTGCACTCGACGTGAAATGGACAACACGTCGGGTTAAATAAACATTTTTTGCACGAGTTGCATACAACATTTTTTCTACGTTCATGCAAAAAGCAAAAAATTATTCTTTTAGGTGCGGCACTAGGTGAAGGAAAATGAAATACACAATTCAAATAAATAATTACCTATCGATCTATCGATTTCATCCCCATCATCTAGTTTTACATTAATATTACTCATTTTAAAACTTTCAGTTCTGTAATTGTCAGAATTAAATTTTGACTGATTCTCATATATTTTATTTTTACTCAAATATATTTGTTGATGACCATATATTTATTAGTTGACACCAATATATATTGAAACTGAACAAATATTTCCATTTTAGCGTTCATTCATTCATAAATATATCGTCAATGCATATTAGCAGTGAAGAGCAATATATTTATTACTTGTTACCAATCCATATATAAAAATGAGCTTTCGATTACCACCACTAGGTGGCGCTCACATCATGTTTTGGAATATAATTTGTTTTCAAACCTGTTATGTTGATATGCAGTGCATTCATACTTTTTGAAGATATGCAATGATGAAAACTCGAACAATCTTTCGATTATTTTCAACATAGCGGACGCGTTGCGAAGAAATGGCATGAATCGGTTACATTGCGCTATCTAGTGGTGGTACTCAAAAGCTCATTTTTATATATGGATTGGTAACAAGTAATAAATATATTGCTCTTCACTGCTAATATGCTTTGACGATATATTTATGAATGAATCAACGCTGAAATGTAAATATTTGTTAGGTTTCAATATATATTGGTGTCAACTAATAAATATATGGTCATCAACAAATATATTTGAGTAAAAATAAAATATATGAGAACAACTACTTTTGACACTAACGGCGCCCCATATTTATATAACCACAGTTGCATTATAAAAATCAAAATCATAGTAGCCATGAGCGCATATGTTATCACGAGGTGTGGTCATAGTACAGACAGTTTGCTTTATGCAGGTAGACGGTTTAGAACATAGCGGATCGGTTTTGATTATGGAGTTATTCTCGGGAAGGCATTGTTTGTTCAACTCTGACTGCTAACATTAATACAAAATAACATAAACTATGTAGCTGTTTAAAACGTATGGCTAATCTCACAGAATATCTGCTAAATATGTAGGGGGTTTGAACGTTTATGTTTATCATGACGACAGCACGTTGAAGTAGAATGACAGATGAGTGGAATAAAAACTTTATTGCACTAGTGCAATAAAGAGTTTCTTTTTCCACTGAATATAGTTCAATAAAGTTTTGCTTTTTGCATGAATGTAGAAAAAATATATTAATTTTGTTTTTCCTTTCATAACTGATGGACATAGTTCTACATGCTCGCAATACATAAATAAATGTATGAATACATATTTTGTTAATTCTGTGTTGAGTATTTCATTACCAAATATATTTCAACTGGTGTTCTAGATATTCATTTATTTATCATTATACAGTGTGTCCTTCCATCCAGGCACGTTTGAATACCTAAGTCTAGAAGATTCCTTTTCTGAGTTTTAGTCATGTTTGAATGGAAAATCATTTTTTGATATTAAAGTATGCAAAGGTTTTGGAAATATTGCACTCCAACCTCGTTTTCTGAACAACGTTTTTCGTTAACTGCTACATCTACAGAAATTGCATTAATGTGATTAAAATTAGGATTTGATGGATTTGTGTCAAACGGCTGCGGAAGTATGGATAAAAGAACTTCCTTATGTGAGTGTGAAATTAGAATACAGTAGAGCGGTCAAAAGTTTTTAGTAAACTCACTGGGCAAATGAGGAAAATCCATGAACATATCTCTGCCTTCATGTTTCATTATCCTATCAAACCTGGTATCACTGGATTCATAATAATTGGAATACACCGTGTGCAGGAACCGCACGTTAAAAGGTAAGACCTCGTTAATCCTTATTGGCTCGTACAAGTTTCGACTACTGAGGGCTGCCGTTCGTAAGGAGACGACAGCTGGTTAACGGAAAAAACAATTTTAAACAAATTCATTCCTTTTCGATTTTGTTTCTCCAGCATTATTTCTGAAATTTGAAAAACTGAATATGCTCAAAAATAAAGGAAAAAAGGAAAGGAGAAAAGGGGGTGTATCCATGAGTGTATGTCACACGGTATTCTGTTGGAACTTAAAAAAAAACTCATTGTCTAGTGGTTCGTCATTTCCATGAATTTGAAAATGTTAATTTAGTAATTCATGATCCTATCTTATTACCTACACGTTGTGATTTTACCGGATATTAGCCACGGCATTCTACATTGGCCTGAAATGTCTCGACTTATTTCATATGCATATTATTGAAGACGCACGGGTAAAGATAGAATAATGGAACTGTAAGTCATTTCCTTTCATATAATACAGGTTATTATTAATTTCTTGGGGAGAGTATATCGATTGACTCTCGCATCTGAATAATGACGGCTAAATACTTATAGGTCTAGTTTATTGTCCGAAGGGCATCAACCACCGACATATGGAACGACAAACAGCCTTTCCTTCGGGTTGGGAAGTTTTGTTGATATTACGCATAAAGTAACAAACTTTCATTGGAATACGGTGGTTTGTCAGAAAATCGCATTTCCTGGGGACATCGATAATAATAATATTTGCATACTTGTGCATGATGTTCTGGATCAACTAGCCGAATACTGTGCATTTCCCAAATATTCTCCCTGATTATAATGATAATTATAACGCAGGATGGTCATTACTACTTTAACACAAAAAGTTACAGAACCAATTTGTACTCTCGAAATAATATCAATCTTTTTTTTATTAAACATATTCAAATGTAAAGGAGTCCTGATGATTGGCATATGTACCTATATCGCCCAAGACGGGACACGTTGGCCTCAAAGTCCAACTGCAAGAATGGTTCTGTTGTTTCATTCCAAGCCATTTTAAAAACAAATTATCATTGAGCAACTTACTCAGGTATCTGTCAGATTTTTTCGAATATCCTGTCACAATATACGCCAAAGAATTAGCTTTCCATCATTTGTTTCCATCAAATCCTTTCAGGTACGTTCGATTACTTTCGAAATGTACTTTAACTTAAGAGTAAATCTGTAGATCTGACTCCTTATTCTTCCTGGTAAGGGTTTTGAAGCCCCTGCATATAGGCCTTCCAGCTTGGACCCTCTGTGCACCCACAAGTTTAGCTTCTGTTGGAGTAGGGATTTTTTTTGCTAGAGCGTTTGCTATAGAAGTGGTGGATGCATTATTGGAATTTTTTAGGTACCTTCGGTTCCTCTGGTCTCCCAGAGGCCCTCTAGGGGGTTTCTCTGGTCGACGCCTTCAAGGTCCCTATTTTGGTTTCCCAAGAGAAACGCTTGGGGTCTATTCATCCTAGCTACGAGAAACCATAGAGATGGTTTCGTGGGTTCTTTGGGGGTTCTCGTGTTAACTTGTGTTTCGGGGGTACCATTGGTTTCTTTCATTTCATTTTCCAAATGCATACCTCTGCACCTCATGGGCACTCTTGGTTGGTGCCTCCAACACAGTTGGCTTCCCTCGAATGGGTTACAGAGGACCTTACTTCGGTTCTCTTCATAAGTATAATCTTTTTGTTGTTTTTTTTCGACAGGCAGAACATACCTGGCCTCAATTTGTTGTAGCCCCGAGTTCTCAGTTAGAAAATTTTAGCAGCCCCTTGAAATGGTTTTCCTGCTAACTTGTGGCTGGTCCTCTGTTTTCCTTTTCAGAGGTTGATGACCCGGGGCGGTCGACTCCCCTTAAATGGGTTCCAGCTTCCTACTTCAGTCGCCTTGTGGGTATGGTCTTTCAGTTTCTTCCCTCGACAGGTAGACCTAAATCTAGCTCCAAAACACGTACTCTAGCATCTCAGTCGTAATTCATTCACTAAATCTCACCGACTTATCCAAAATTAGATTGTTGGGTGATGAACTTCCACATTGATATATTTTTCTCTTGGAACGTAGGTATTTCATGTTTCTAAACGATGAATACCAAAAAAAATCGTATTGGATATTTTTTGTTCATCACAATTAACCTTTTTCTTCTGACATGTGGAATGAATAAATATCCCTACATGTGGAATCTAGCAATATTCCACCGAATTAAATTGAATGATTAATAATCCAGTCATTCTCAAATTTCGTGTACCATTGGAATTTCTTCGGCAAGCATCGAACACTCAAAGCAGATCATAGAACCGAGTACAAAAACATGATTCTCAAGGCTTCCTCCATTTTACAGTATTGATAATTTTCCTAATTCAATTCAATTCATTGGAAAGTTCTATCTGGACTAAAGCGGCAAAAGAAACAGAAAATGTCTGATGAATCTATACACAAACCAAACTTAAATTATAGGAAATACAAATTTTAGAAACATATCCTTATCGATTCATATGCACCGCCACTGTTTCTACTTCTCCAAACAGTGAATGCAGGTTTCACCTATAATAGGTCATAAGAGACACAATTATCAAGTATCGACAAACTGTCACCTCTGTTTTCTTAAGTGATTAAAGGTTAATAGCAAAGTTCGCTAGTTTTCGAACCTTGTAACGAGCGTTAAAGGTATTCTGAATCGGAAAACATTATTCCTTATTTTTAAAACTGGTCGTTTCTCATCGCAATGAGTCCTCAGGTAGGTGAACAGAAGGCAATATATGTTTTTGACGGATTTATCGTATATCGAGACTTAATATAAGAGGAAATATTATCAATCCAGAGGTTATCTTCCATTGGGCTGGAACAGAACAACTGTGATGTCTGACCTAAGCTAGCACTGATGAGTGACAAGAACCTCGAAACGTCTTCAGGTGGTCCTCCTTGCAATACCTACTGCGTTTTTATTTTTTTCATCGATATTCTCTACTCTAATATCGAACTTTTATTATATTTTTAGGTGGTATTCAAATTTTGTTATGATTCGAGGCATGGTATCGTGGAATATTGTATTTTTTTTCTGAACTTCTATACTCAGATCTATTTAATTCCATAAAATTTGTACATATAATATACAGTATGTCTTAGTAAGTTGGAACCATATGGAGAACTTTTTTATGAATTATTTTTAGAAACAAAGTAATTTTTCTTAAAATGTTCTGCATGTTCTAAAATCTAAAATAGAATCATCACTTAAAAAAATGTTCGAGTCGTATACCTACGCAGTGTGTCAAAAACTATGAATTTTCCTGTACCTCAACGTTTGACAATATCGATAAATGTTATTGAAAAACGTTGTTTAGAACTATAAACTACGATGAAATAAGCAATTATATCCATTCACATGGAATTATATTTTTTTTGTCTATAATACAATGCAAATTCAACTGTAGGTACACGTAATCTATTATGCACTGACAAACAAATTAAATTGATGTTATTGCATATTTCAACAAAGTAAAGTTCTGAACAACTTTTTCTAATAACAATTTTCGATATTATCAAATTTATAGGTACTACTAAAATTCGTATTTTTTGACAATCCGCGTGTATGGCTGAAAAAAATTGATATCTGAAGATTTAATTTCGGATTTCAGAACATGCAGAACATGTTATGATCAATGACTTTTTTTTTAATTTATTTAAAAAAAGGTTTCAACATGGTTCCAATTTAGTGAGGCATACTGTATATTTAAGAATTAGCAACAGGCCAACATTTCACTTCGGTACTACCCTTTTACTTTAACTCTTATTTCATTTACAATTGTTATAGCATATTATTTATATAGTGATACATGCTTTGTCGGTATACTTAGTTGATATCTTCGACAGTTGTACGTTGTACCTAAAGCAGATTTTTAATTGAATGATTTCACTCTTTGGAGGTAATTTCGATCATTTTTGTAGACACATTTTAACTAATCTTTTGGACAAGTCTGGCATTAGCCATGTTGGGATCTATACTTATTGAGGATTTTTCTATAAATTTCAATGATTTGTAATAAATATGTAAGTTTTAGCAGCCCTTCCATCACCAATAATTGTGTTCTGTTTTGTTGTAGTTCTGTGTGTGATGCAGCTTCACATATCCTGGAATCAGCTACAGTACAAAATGTTCTGATAAGTGTTCCATGAAGGCTGGTGTAGCTTTGAGGGCCAATTCTATAATGAACTTGAGGTATATTCAGTTAAAATAACTGTTAGACAATGTTAAGCTGCTCGAACTGAATATTACTCTTGATTACAAACACAATGTCATAAATAATTAAATAATATGTTGAGGAGATGAGATATAAAATGTATAAAAAATATTGAGTTCTAAAATAATTGTCAATAGCTAAAATTGAATATATTATATAAAACATGAGATTTCAAATATATGTATATTCACAAAAGACAAATACAGGAACTAAGAACATGAATGAAAATGTGGTTTTTCACACAGTACATTTATAAATTAATAATGGAATAATATAAAAGAGGTTATAAAGTATAGGGCCTCATCAATGTTTTGATTAAGTGTTCCAAAGATGGAACAGAAATAGTTGTTAAAGAGATTAGGTTTCAAGGATGTATCTGTTGTGTTTCCCTGTGAGTTCGTTTATTATTGACCAAGTTTCTTTAGCTTTGTTATCAGCTTCAGCTATTCTGTTATTGTAATTCTTTGCTGCCCTGACTACCTCATATCTCATATTCTTAGAAGAAGTTCGTATTGTCTCAGGCTTCCGATTTTTTCTATTAATTGGATGTGAGATCATCACAAAGTTTGGTTTACAAATATTTCCTTGATAGCAACCAACTGAATATCAAGGATACAAGGAATCTCTAAACAATCATTCGTTTTTATACGTCCAGGTATTATAATTGCCAATGATGTAAAAAAGTAATTCGCGGGAAAAGTCAATTTTAAATGCAACAAAAAATTTTGTTGATGCCATCGAAACTGACCTGTTAGTAACATTGGAGGAAGATTATTGCATTCCAATATCGAGGTATATTGCGAAAGGTGCCAGATCGCTTTTTGCACCATCGAAATCAAAGAAAGCTTCTTAGCATCATCTTCTAACGTAAAAATTCAAACTCACCGTACGGCGTGTCAAAATATCCCCACATTGGTACTCCAACTGCAGTGGCGCCAACTACGAAACAAATGAATCCTAGAACGGCAACACATGTCGAATACAACGGCTTTATCTCCGCCATATCACAAACAACCCATATTTTCGAATATATCACAAATCACAACCGACCATAACAATAACACCAGAATGGCGCATGACCTCACAAACACATGTCACAAATCGATAGTTGTTTGCTGAAAAGGCACGTCCTGCCGAAAGAAAAGTCGATTCCTGCTATCACCGATCACTTTCCTGCTGACGCTTACATCTTCCTGCTGGCCGAAATTGTGTCGGGCAGAGGACCGCCGCGAATTGCAGTATTTTCAACTGGTTTTAATGGACGTAGGTATGTTTATACAAGGTTTTGTTCGAACTAAGTCAACCAAAGTCGTAACTACCTTGGTGAGGTGTGCCGCAAGTTGGCGTGTGTGATGGGAAGGGGGCCCAGCAGTGGCGGAACACGCGACTGTGGCCTTCCGCGGCGGTCACCTGTGGTGATGGAATCGTTTACTTCGTATGATGCACCTAAACTATCGGAAATGGGAATATACGGGATGTCCAAAATTCAGTACCAAGATTACAGAAGGTTACTCTACAGGTTAGAATAAGACTTTTCTATCCTATAAACATATATCCGCAAACGCTTCGTTACCGATCTACAGGGCGTTGAAGTATCAGATTTTTTTTATTCTTTTGGTCATAGCTCTTTCAGTTTTATTGATATCAAGATACAATTTGAAGCATAAGTTAGGTTTCAGGGCTTACATCATCCAGCATGCCGAGTGAATAGGCTACAGGATTTCTTGGGGACATTCTCAATAGTAAGTAAATCTCAGCATGGATTTCGCTCGAATTTTTCTACCAATACAGTGATTCAATCCTTCTACGAGAAACTCATAAAAGTGATTGATGCCGGTGAGTGTCCTGTCGGGATCTTTTGCGATCTCAGCAGGGCATTTGACTGTATTGATCTCGATAAATTATGTAACAAATTACATGCTTATGGAATCCGTGGCGTACCCCTCCAATGTATTTCAACATTTGTTAAGAATAGGAAACAATTATTTACTATATCTAATGATAACCCAACATCGGTCACAACAAACTATTCTGAGTACTCTAATATCAATATAAGAGTGCCCCAAGGGTCATTTCTGGGCCCTATCCTGTTTCTCTTATACATCAATGAAATTCCTCAGATACATGGCAAATCTCACTTTACTCTATATGCTGATGATACCTCTATTATTGTTTCTGATAAGTCAAGCAAATATGTAGATAAGGAATGTAATAGTGTTCTGGATTCCCTGACAAACTGGTTCTCAAATAACTCTTTGTTTTTAAATGCTTCTAAAACATGCCTTATTCAGTTTCAATTGCTACAAAAGCACCGTGACACAACAAGCATAAAAATTTGTAATGAAGAGCTGGTACCAACAGACTGCACCAAATTCCTAGGTATTCATTTAGATAAAAATATGAACTTTAAAACCCATTGTAAATCTATTTCCAAGAAATTGTCAAGTACTAATTTCCTTCTTAGGAACTTACGTCATATTCTTGATGAACAGCAATCATTATCATATTATTATTCACAAATTGAATCATGCCTGCGCTATGGCATTGCTTTTTGGGGAAACTCTGTTTTTTCTGATAAAGTTTTTGTCTCTCAGAAGCGTGTGTTGCGATGTATTGCTTTCAAACCTTCAAATTATTCTTGTAAGGATCTTTTTAGATATTACAAAATTCTCACACTACCGTCACTATTTATGTATGAACTATGCCTCTATGTATTTAAAAATATTGATAAATTTTTTTTGAACACAAGTAAACATTCACTGAATACTAGACCTAAATCAGATTTGAACGTGGCCCATGCACGACTGCATATTACTAGTAAGTTGCCTTTATTTCTTGGTCCTAAACTTTATAACCATCTGCCTACTTTGATAAAGAACTGCTTTACTGAGAAAAACTTTAAAATTGATTTGAAACTTCTTTTGATTGAGAGATGATATAATGTAAATGAATTTTTTAATGATAACTTTCAATTATTAAGTATTGTAACTGAGTATGCATGTAGGGGTCATTTTTATGACATGATGAATGAGAGTATGATTGTGTGAGTAGTCTTTTTAGTGTATAATGTAATCGACAAGTCCTATACAATTTTAAAAAGTGTCAGAAAAGGATAATAAAATGATTTGGTTTAATTTTGATTTGATTTGATTGTAAGAATCTACTAGGAAAAATTTTTTTCTGTGATCAAGCCTGGTTTTCCTATATAAACTTTTTTGTGGTGCGCTGCTGGTGGATTCTCAAATGTGTAATAATTTTTTTGTTCTATTTATAAATTTTTTTGTCTCTAATTATTTTTACGTATCTGCATTAATTATCGAGAATCATGTGCCCTGAGCAGGCGGAGTGAACCAAAAATTACAGCATTCGTCCGGCTAAGATTTCTGCCGTATTACGGCAAGCCAGTATGATTTTTAACTTTTAGAGCAGTGTTTCCATCATTCCACCAAGGACCCCTATTATCAGAATCACCATCTTGACAGAATGGTTTGGGTAATGCCTGCGGAGTTCAAAGAATAGGTCTCGATATTTGGTCCGTTTTTTGTCCTTTATTCGGACGATGTTCATTTCACCAGGAACTGAAAACTCAAGGACAAAAATTGTCCTACTTTGATGGTCGAGGAGGAGGATCATTGGCTTGTATTTGCCTGAGGGTGAGGAATGAGTACTTCAAATAGATTCGAGACTTTTCATTCTCCACAACTGACTCAACATCCCCCGGAGTATAAGGCAACACCGGTGTCTCGTCTATACCGTACGAGTGTCGTAGATGGTAGTACAACCCTCGTAGGACCACGTTATACCTGTGGATAAAGGCTGAGACCGTATAAGCCTTATGAAGCTCTCACGTTTCGAAGCTTTCACTTGGGCTTTTTGCTGAACGGGTTCCAACTCGGTGACAAAGTTTGGGTTCGTCCGTTCAGTGTGGACCAAGAGATCGGACGCACGGGTTGCTGCCTTGAAGAGAAATGCTCCAATCCCTGCTTTTGCATGATTGCATATCAAGCAGAAAAGAAGACCTGATGACTTTACAGACTCCACCCGACTATCCAAGCTCGAAAGTCCACGGCATCCTCTCCTATAAAGATGCATCATTTTGCGAATTTTTACATCGAGTTGTCGCAGCTCTTCCTGAGTCCATTTCATTACTCCAAAGGAGTAAAGTGGAATCGGAACAGCAAGCATATTAGTTGCAGCAACTTTGTTCGTCCCCGACAGTTCTAATGACCAGATCTGTCGGTGTTTATGCTGATACTTACCGCAGAGAGAGTTTTCAACAGTAGTTACCTCTTGGGTGTGGCGCTGTTACACCCCTAGGTAGGTATACGTCTCTCCGGCATCCAGATGATGTAGGATGATTCCGTCTACAAGCTGATCGTCCTCTCCGTATTCCTCGCATCTTCCTCTTTCGAAATGAACCGTGGCACATTTGACGGTCTGAAACTTCTTCTTCGGAGGCGATCTGTAATTTGTTGAAATCTAATGGTGTTTCATCAAGTTTCAGTAGCTTAAGTATTCAACAGTCTGCAAAGTGCTAAGGATTTCTTTCGAATTATTAAGAACTCAAGTAACTTTTTCTAATCAAATAACTGAATCGGCAAATCGACAAACAGTATAAAAATCTTACCATAGCAAATCCATTCTTGAAAATCATCTACTGTTTGATTTCAGTGGTTACTAGCCCTACTAACAGAGTTGGTGTTAACCTGTCAATTGAAACTGTGCTAAAAATACTCATTACGAAAAGTACTTTTTGGGATCACCAAGCACTGAGCATTTTTGTTGAATGCTTTGAAGCACTAGCATGTAACAAATATGGGTCATTTGATGGTGAAATAAGGATACCTTCACAAGAGTTTTTATAAAAGTTGCTACCAAACTATCCTAAAAGAATAATATTGCTCAATCTGATGGTCGTTAATTTGAAACTATTGTTTTACCCAATACCAGGTCCAACTGAGCTTCACAGAAATGTTATCAATTGTTATCAATCACTCCCAAGGTTGTTAAATATATCTGATACCGAATAATATACATTCTCAAAACAAACTCATGAACAAAATTGATAATGTCTGTCATAATAACGGATTCAGACAGGATGATATTAATCTGTATCCTACACAGTAGGTTCTGTAGTTCTGCTACACACACACAGTGCTTGCGAGCACAAAAGGTTTGAGACAGCTCTGAAAACCCACCTATTGCAGTTCTCATTTGAAAAATTGGGAAAATATTTTACTAAACCCGCGATTTTTGATGCAATCAGCAGATATGGCATAAATTTGTTGACATGAAAACAGATTGTAAGTAATCCAGCCTTGCGTTATTGTAATATTCTTCAAGGATTTCTATCTGAAATTTTAAAGTTGCCGGATGATTTACGAAAAATTATATTTTTTCACCGATTTAAATATTTCGGGTGTCTTTTTTACTTCTTCTGGCCAACTATGGCACTCGCAGTCCCCTAGCTTGGTCCGCCACTGCCTACAAGACGTCGTGGACTGTGAAATTCAAGTTCTTACTCCGATCGTAGCGGTCGATCCAAGTTGCAGAAAGTCGGCGTGTAATCCGCCTATTGAGAGAGAACAGTGCGGTATGTCCTTTTGGCCACTGCTGATCCAAACACTGAATGGATATTCACGACTACAATCATTTGGTACGGCTTGTGTTCGAAAATTCTAGTGCATTTTGTCTGTTGATATTCATTTCTACGATGAACTTACCAAACTGCGCTTATCTTCGAGGTCTACCTATATTAACTGTGACTGGGTTTCTTAACAACAAAAAATGGCAAATCAAAACTGAAAAAGGTTTATAAAACTAATATTTTTTTTATCGGAGATATTTCAGTCATGCCCTGTCTCTGAACTCCTACGAATTTGATGGAGAAGGTACACTGTGAGTGATAATTGGGTCCGAGTTTCATGTGCTCTGAGCAGACGAGGTGAACCAACGATAACGGCCGTCTGCATTCGTCTGGCTGAGATTTCTGCTATATTACGACAAGTTGGTATAATTTTGAGATTCGACGGCGGTGTGTCCATCCTTCATCCAAGGACTTCTACTATCAGAACCACCACATTAACAGTTTCAGTAAAGCATAGTTCGAAGACTAGCTCGATTTTCAATCTAATTTTTTCCCTTTTCGAACGATGTTAGTTTCGCCAGTAGCATAAATCCTGTGACGAAAATTAACTTACTGTGATGGTCGAGAAAGACATGAGGCTTATCGGCTTGTATTTGCCTGAGAGTGAGGAATGAATAGTTTCAATAGATTCGTCACATAAGCTTGACAAGCTGACAACAAATACATTATGGCGATTACGAATTCCTGATCCAGTCCTACTTATGCAACAGGAAAAAAGCAGTACATATAAATGAAACGCATTCTGACTTTCAAAATCTTCCACATGGAGTACCTCAAGGAACCGTTCTGAGTCCTCTATTATTCATTATTTATGTGAAAAATCTCTTTCATTTCTGATTCCCAATGAATGTGTGGCTAATGCTGATGATATAACTCTATTAAATACTGCTTCGGATGTAGATGACAGATTCTCTCAATGAAGCGATAAAACCCAACCCAACTCGTTTTCACTGTCAACCTGTTTACAAAGATCTATCCGTTATGCCTGTTACTTCTCTATTTTCATATGTTAGGGATACATATAAGAACAAACAATAATTTTTTGCCGAATCTGATTTTCATAATCATCAGTCTCGTCGAGCAAATCACTTCAGACCTTCGCGTCTCAGACTAAACAATTCACAAAAAAACTGTACAACTTCCTTCCCCAAGAGTACAAAACTCTACAGTTCGATTATTTTATCTTTACCCATGCGTCATCAATTTATGATCGAAGAAATCACACACCCTCTATCGAACATCTCTTTCTATCAACCGCTATGAGCGAATCAAAATTCGTTAACATTTTCTTATAAGTTAAGAATTATGGTATTGTGATGATCGATTAGAATTCAAAACAGTGAAAAGAGATAGCCATAAAACCGACAGTGTTTTACATTTCAACTAAACTTGCCAACCATCAATTGCGTCATTGTTTTCTGTCATTGGGGTATTGTTTATCGCCAGTTTTACTTTGTATTGCTGTCGAATATATTATAAAAACTGTTTTTTCAAAGCTAAACGTCTCTTGAAATCATTACTTCCAAAGTAAGTACAATACAATATGTTTTATTCCCAAATTGAAATTACTAACCTCACAATTGACATTTGTGACTATAATCCCCTACTGCCGGAATATTCACACAAGAGTTATTCATAGTGTGAAAATCCTAATGAGAGAAAAAAACATTACCTAAATCTATAAATACAGGTAAAAATTCACAATATATTTGAAGTCTTTTTTAGATTATGCCTGTAACTAATTCACAAGCACAACAATTTGTATTGAAAGGGAAAGAGCGAATGGTGGACCTTTTTTACCAATTTCATCTGTTCAACAAAAGAAGTGTCATAACTTTTCATTACTGTATTTTAGAAATTTGCAGATGCACTTAAAATATCTCGAAAACGGTGTACATCAAATTAAACGAAAATAAACCAATTCCATCAACACATATTGAATCACTCATCGAAAAATGATATGAAACAGATGTGATATGATAGTTAAACCCATTATTATAAATTTTGGTGACAGTTCTGAATCTGAAAGAGATTAAATATTTTAATTTTGTATTTCCTTTCATAACTGGACATAGTTCTACATGCACGCAATACATAAATAAATGTATAAATACATTTTCAGTTAATCTTGTATTGAGTATTTCATTACCAAATATATTTCAACTGGTGTATTTTTACTTCTTAGATATTCATTTATTTATCATTATACAGTGTGTCCTTGCATCAATGCACGAATAGGTAAATGAAAAAGTTTGAATACCTAAGTCTAGAAGATTCCTTTTCTGAGTTTTAGTCATGTTTGAATGGAAACTCAATTTTTGATATCCAAGTATGCAAAGGTTTTGGAAATATTGCACTCCAACCTCGTTTTCTGAACAACTTTTTTCGTTAACTGTTACATCTACAGATATTGCATTAATGTGGATAAAATTAGGATTTGATGGAATTGTGTCAAACGGCTGCGTAGGTATGGATAAAAAACTTTCTTATATGAGTGTTACTGAAATTAGAATACATTAGGCAGGTCAAAAGTTTCTAGTAAACTCACTGGGCAAATGAGGAAATTCCGTGAACATATCTCTGCCTCCATGTTTCATTATCCTATAAAACCTGGTATCACTGGATTCATAATAATTAGAATAAACCGTGTGCTAGGAATCGCACGTTGAAAGGTAAGACCTCGTTAATCCTTGGCTCGTACAAGTTTCGACTACTGAGGGCTGCCGTTTGTAAGGGGACGACAGCTGATGGTTAACGGAAAAAACAATTTTAAACAGATTCATGCCTTTTCGCTTTTGTTTCTCCAGCAATATTTTTGAAATTTGGACCATTGAATATGCTCACTGGACGGCACTTTTTGACATATTTGGAAAATAAAGGAAAAAAGGAAAGGAAAAAAGGAAAGGAGAAAAGGGGGTGTACCCATGAGTGTGTGTCACACGGTATTCTGTTGGAATTTGAAATAAAAACTCTCATTGTCTGGTGGTTCGCCATTTCCATGAATTTGAAAATGTTAATTCAGTAATTCATTATCCTATCTTATTACCTATAGGTTGTAATTTTATCGGGATATGAGCCACGGCATTCTACATGAAGACGTTATTTTGACAAACGTCTCGACTTATTTCATATGCATAACATTGATGACGCACGGGTAAAGATCAAATAATCGAACTGTAAATCTAAACTGTTTCAAATCGAAAGTAAAAAAACATATATTGTATCATTGTTTTTATTCTACCGACGAATACGTACGCCTTCTGTATGTCTCAATAATTTTCCTTAAGGTTATTTTTTTTTATCTTGTGACTGTTAGTTTTGAAGGTCAGTATTTTTCCACTTTCAATCTTTTTTAAACAATGTTGACATATAAATACCTGAAAACCTGAATGACTTGACAGAGACATATTTGTAACTTGGTCGAATAAAATCTATTTAACTATCTACATCAGTAGACGAACTGACATACAAACAGATAGACTCAAATTACAAAATATTATTTCTAGTTTCGAGTGGATTCAAATAGTCATTCGAATTTTATTTTTGTCATAAAATCAATAATGGACAGACATCGTCTCTTTTCTCTAGTTTTGTTAGAGTTCGGAAGTGTTCTTCCTAATTATGCATCTGTGTCATCGATTTCATATGTCTGGTTCCTCAATGACGTCAAAAATCTGAATAAATAACGAAGGAAAATCAGGTGGGTAGATTTGATTGAATACGTGACCTTTCTACTGCATATTAGGGCTTCTCGCCGCTACAAAAAAACATTTCTAATGATTACTGAATGAAAAAGGGTGGTTTCGGAACAACTGGAAGTAAAATACCTCTAGAGGAACAGGCAGTTTTCAGTATTGTTTCAGAACAAAGGACAAAGATAAAAATATTGATGTTATAATTTTGAACACACGCGTCCTTAAAAAATTCGTTCGACTCAGAGAGGTTTTGAAGAACGGTTTCATTACTAAGGTTTCGTGACTATTTCAGCAACATTCGATTAATATTTCAAAAAGTTAATAATAGTTTAATAATTATTACATTTTATTGTTTCTGATAGCAGGGGAGCCCAAGCGCAGATTTCGGGATTTACTGAAGCGCGGCAGATTAACATATAGGGGGATACCTTGTACGGTTGAGTACCTCCACCAAATACGAACCTCTTAAATAAGGCCGCGCATCCAGGATAAAGGATCAGATGAGTAAAAAAATGGTCATCAGAAATTCTCGAGCGCGTCAGACTAATCTGACGATTCGAGAGTAACGTAAAGAAAGGGAACGGCTACAAAGTTTTAAAAAAAACGTCATCTCAACATTCTCGAGCGTGGCAATTTTTTTTTTATTTTAAGGGAAATAATTCAAGGATAATAAAAAATATATAATCTGACGATTTTCACAAGCCGAAATAACAAAAATTCGTCGATAAACTCTAATGCGTGCAGCTGCGTAATGCCTATATTTCCCTCTCCGCGTAACTATTTCTCTCTCACTCTTTCTCTATCTATTTGGCTTGGCCAAACTTAGATTTTGGATATAATTTGAACCGATTCGTACCGGTAGATTTTGAGAAATCTCAAAAATACTACGATTTTTTTTTTCAAATGTGCTTTTTTATATGATTTTTAAACGTCTTCATCGATCGATTTCAAAAACTAGTCAGCTCTTAATATCAAAAAACCACGTCGATCGCCGCCAGTCCGGTCACAATCGGTTGATTCGTTTATGGGTTATCGTTGTCGAAAGAAAACCGAAAAAAGTGTTTTTTCGGAATCACTCTGAAATTTCTAGTTCGATTAATTCAAACTTAAAGATTCTTCATGAAGCTTGAAAAACTGCGTCGAATGCCGCCAACCGCATGATTGTATAAAATTTTACGCTCTACAAAAAAGTATTGATATGTTTTTTCCGTAGGACGTAAGAGAAAAAAGTAATCGAGGAAAAACCGGAGAGAGGTCAAAAATTTTGCAGTTTCCACACAGGGTCCTCGAGGTCCAAAACTTGAGAAAATGTCGATTAACCATCCCTGAAGAACCTCCTGAAGTTTCATTAACTTCCGACCTTTTTCCACCTAACCCCACTTTTTTCAACCTGTCGACTGAACTAGTAGTCCAGTCTGAACATTTTAACTACTCAATAAATGTTACACGTTCGAATTCAAACTGATTCAACGAGTTCTGGTCGATACGATGAGTATGGTATCTAATTAATTGTGACTGGTTAATTTTTCCTGAACAACGACTCTTAAATTTCAACCCACCAAACTAATAATGCTGCATGTAATTGACCAGAGTGAATCAGCCAATTAGTAAATTAACTGATATAGGTGAATAACTAGTTTGATCTGCGATTCAAGCAATTAGGGCGAAATATTCCAAATAGGGCGTGATAATTTCGATTCCCCACTTTCGATCCTCCCGCTTAAATGTTAATACGAAGGTAATAAAACTAGTTATAATTAATTTATTTTCCATAATAAATAAATAATTTAAAAAAACATGAATCATGTAATTTTGGAAATATACCCATTATCATTACTATGTACTATGCAAAGTACACATTACAAAAACCTTTGTTATTAACAGCAAGCAGAAAAAATATATGAACATTTGATTCTTTAATCTCAGGACACCGACTTTGATTTCGGTATAACTTGAATAAATTAGGACTAAGCAGAAGAAGAATTGTTTAAGTAATTGATTTTTGGGGGATTTTTCACCAAACCTTGTATCTACGCCTAAACAAATATCATATATTTTCGGAATCTGCATGAAATATCAAGTATATAGTGCGGATTACAAGTGAACCTGCCGATTTTGTATTTTTCATGATTTTGAGGGGTCTACCCTTTTGAACTTTTTTCGATTGATTTTGTTTAACATCGAATTTACTCGAAACTCACAGATTATACTAATTTGATCATTCTGAATCTATTGGCGTTCGAAGAATTACTTTATCTTTAACCGTTCCCGAATAGAAGCGCTTGTCTGGAGTGGGAAGGAGTAATTTTCTTCCATATTTTTTTCCCTGCCTATTCGTGACATTATTGACGATTTATTAATTTTTCGAGCTGAACCTTGTATCTAAGCATATACAAATCATATATATGTAATTTTATGTATATAGTGCGGATTGCAAGTGAATCTGCCGATTTTGTATTTTTCGAATTATTTTGTTTCCCATCGATTGACTCGAAATTCACAGATTATACTAATCTGATCATTCTGAATCGATTGGCATTCGTAGAATTGCTCTATCTTTAACCGTTCTCGAGTTGATGCGTTTGTCTGGAGTGGAAAGGAGTCATTTTCATCCTTATTTTTTTTCCAGTCCTATTTATTTTTCATCATATCAGCAGGAAATGTGTAGGTATTTAGTGCGGATATTTCAAGTAACTTTGATGATTTTGTATTTTTCATGATTTTTATTAGTCTACTCCTTTGGATTTTTTTAGGGTAATTTTTATTTCTGCTCGATTTAGAAATTCACAGTGTATACTAATTTCATCATTTTGAATCGATTGGCATTCGCAGAATTGCTCAATCGCTCTATCTAACCGTTCGCGAGTTGAAAAGTTCATCTGGAATTGAGAGGTGTATGTTCCACCAATTTTTTATTCTCATAATCCGGAATACATTTGAGAGCCATGCGGGTTTTTTCCAATGATAAATGAAAATCATAGAAAATTCTGTTAAGGTAAGCTCGGGTAAGTGTGACCGTGATTTTCATTAGTTTGCATTGCATTTAGTCCATCTGATGAACCTGAACTAATATTAACAATGAAATTTTGCAGGTATTTACTTCGAAAATCTGTCTTTGTTATACGCCACAGAAAACTGTTGAAAAACGTATTCTATGAATTTTATTTATATATTCAGATATACATCTCCATAGGACACACTTCCCCGGAAATTTGGGGCAAGTGTGATTCTGGACAAATTTAAAGATATTAATTCACGTAAATCTCTCTTTGGGGCAGGTGTGAGTGAACAGTAAAGGAACTATCACCAAAATTTATTTGTTTCGAGATATCTTTATTCAAAACATAGTTAGGAACTTTTTAATATTGAATTTGAAATGACCCATTGGAAAAAACAAAAAATAATCGTGAAAGTGAACATATGTTGAAAAGAAAAATTTACAGGTAGAAATCTGAAAAATCGAATGAGAATTTCATTGATCCCCATCTTCTGACGAGTGGTGATAGAAGCACAGTTGTTATTTCATCCTCAGAAAGTGTATCAATGTCTTCCACATCTGGCCAGGTATATTGTTTGGCTCTCTGAGATTTCCGTATATAATATCGTACTATATCTGAGAAGATATTACTGTTTAGATTGGCCAAATGAACCAGGTCTACACTTACCCCGACAGATAGGTCACACTATCCCCAATAACATTTAATTTCGGGGTAAGTGTGACATGCAATGGAAAAATGTAAAAAAAAACAACTTCATGAAAAAACGGCAATCTATAGTCAGATTCATTGTTTAGGCAGAAGAAAAGTGTATAAAATGGATTCTTACCTTAGATTTCAACAATACACTCAAAGCTTGAAATAAACTTGTTATACTCGTTCGGGTTGATAAATTGTAGGTTAGAAAATTGGGGAAAATATTTGGATTCCACAAGATCTCTTTTGTATTTTATATGATGGTTATGGATTCATTATAAGTGTAGGCTATTCGTCAATAGACGGCATTGGGCTGTCGCCCGGTTTAGCGAAGATAGCGAGCAAACTCACACTTGCCCCAAATTCACACTTACCCGAGCTTACTATAACTTCAATATCGAATATTGCATCACTTGACTTCAACCGTATGTGGATCTTTGAAATGCGAATTCAGTACCTACGTATTCTTTAATTAGAACGCCATTCCACTCAAAAAAAGTTCATTTTGTGGATAGATACATTTTGTCGATTGAAAATTTTCTAAAATTTTGTAAATTTTTAATCGACATTAATTTTTGTGGTATGATTCGGTATCAGCTTGTCGAGATACATTTGAGGGGAGTTTGCAATTTATTGTAATGAAAACATTTCCAGGACACTTTTTTACGTAGAATTCAATGGTGTAAGTAGCTCTTTTTTTCAAATAAGACATCTATAGTTATTGATGGGAAAATTGTTTTTTTAATTCTATATTCCTTCATATTTCGATACAGCTAATAATTGCCTTTACAAAAATGTAGCACATCTGATGTTTTACTAGATTCATCTTTGAAGTACAGAGCTTTTAGGTTTTTTCATGCAGACTTTAAAACGCACACTTTGAACAAGTAGGCTTGGACGACGCGGCGATAAAATAGAATGCAAATGTTTACTGGTGGCTGTGAAATTTTGATTCAAGCACTAAAGACGTTCTTCAATTCGTGGTCTCTGTTCAATTTTCGAACACATTCGCAATGAAGTATGAGAATTATGAAAAATGGGATATGATAGTAGGTATGTTTTGTATAAACCGGGGAAAATGCAGAAGCAGCAAGCACGAGAGGTTTCTAGAAAGAAGACAACCTTTTGGAGACATTTTCGCATGATTGCGACACAACTTAAAAGGTTAAAATTATTTGAATCAAATGGGGATAAGGAGTTGGAAGAAAATGGACATTTTCGAATAATATGCTGTAACTCATAAACGATGATAGATATCGATGCGGTTTTCACCGTTAAGTTTTTCATAAAATTTTACCCTGAGACACATCCATCAGTTCTTATCTATCCAGTTTAAAGACAGGAGTTTCCCATTAAAAGTGTCCAATTTGGCCAACTCTGTACTTAAACGCCGTTGCGAAACTTTTTGATTTCCATACCCAAAATAATAATAAACCTTATTCCATTCTCACTTGTATTACCATTTTCCTATACATCTTTCAGCTACGTTTTTGTTCATTATTCCCCAACCTCATGGTGGAGAACTCCTTGGAATTCAGTAAACTCGGTCCCCTATCATTTGCAATGAGTTCAAGTTTCCCGAGGTCTACAAGTTTCCAGGGGTCTATTATTCAAGCACAAGGTGAATAATCATCTTGTCTGGAACACTGTATGATCTCTAATTGGTTGTTTGTTTGCTCGCTTTGTGTACCTATGCTCCCGTATTCAAGTGACAATCATTAAATCCATGGTCATGACAGACCGCCAGGAATGAAAAATTACATTAAAAAGCAAACAGAAGTTCAACATTAATAAATAACGTACTTATCTCTCAAACAGCATAAGGGATCGTTATGAAAAAAATTGTTCTACAGGTTGTTGAGTAAGTACGTTGACAAACTTTGAAAGATTTCAAGACGAAAAGTTTACATGAACATGTCCCAAATACATGGCTTGGTTTTCGAGAGGGTGATCAAAATACATTATTTAAAGAGTTTTTGGAATTTACTTCGAAATTTTCGACAAAAACCGATCCAAATTAATTCAAATTGGGCAAGTATAATCCATTCAATAATGCGCACGATACAAAATAAATAATTTCTCAAAGTGTGATTGCCGCTTTCTAAAGATCAGCGCGTGAGGCCATGTACCACTTTGTGCCCTCATTACACAAATAGCTATTGTCTGCTCGTGTAGAGAAAATATAATAGTATGGAGCTCCCATATATTTTTCATCAGAACTCAAGATTAATATGTATTGCACAAATTTGATTATGCCAAAATAATTTTGAACGTGAATAACTTCCACGAATACAAAATAGGTAATCTTGCGGAAGATTTTTAATCTATTACTCACAGATTAACTTATATCAAACAATGAAAGAAATATTTTCTCAATTTTCAGACCATTTTTATGAAAGCATGTCTTAATACATAGTTTTTATCTTATACCTAATATTTATTCATTGTAGATTTTTCTAATTCTAAAAATTTTTTTTTTCCAATTTACAAATGAGAATGTTTTATTTTCAAATTTTCATATGTTATGGTACACCGGAAAGTGTTTGCATTAATATTTTTATTTTTGCAAGTGACTGAAAAACTTCAAGAGAACAAAAAATGTTAAATGAAACAATATTGATTATTTTTTTCTCAAAATCTCTGTGGCAGCAGAAAAAAAATCATGAACTAATTTGGATCGATTTCTGTCTTCATATATGTCTCTACGAACTTTTAGTTTTCTTTCAACGAACCACTCCTCGAAGTTTTTTAATGTACTCAATTAACATCCTGTATATAAAAGAAAAATAACCAGATTCTTCTTAGCAAATATTCTTCTTTGCATCGACAGGACCGTTTCGGTCAAAATGTAATCACAACTAGTCTTTGATAATTCAATAAAAATACGCCAAATAATAAAACTCGATTGATCAAAAGCTTTTATTGAACTCGCAATGTGTGTAAACTTGTTTAGGTTAAATCTTGTGGCTTCCTTCTCCGAAATAAGGTACATATATGTGATTTCGATAACAATGCAATAATAATATATTGTCATTAGGAAAAAGGGACTTGATCCTCTTTCTTGATAATAGTATTAGATATGAAATATTGCTATAAAAACTCAGATAAATTATGATAAAAAAATTGTGAAATATATCAGACCATCAAATAGTTTATCAAAATAAATTGTACCCTTCCTGCTCCCTGAAGTTCAGATAGAGAACGAGTAGAAATAAAAAAATAATACTGACTGACTGAGTGGGAAATTACAGCAAAAAATCTCATTCAGGATCCTCGGACCTCCTTCACTACAGGAAATAATGCCATAACCCACATTTTCGACTTTGTACTTCTTTTATTTGCCAAACCTTGTTTGTATCTAAGCCTAAACAAATCATATATTTCGGAATCTTCATGAAATTTCACGTAAATTATGTGGATTGCAAGTGAATCTGCCGATTTTGTATGTTTCATGATTATACTAATTTGATCATTCTGAATCGATTGGCGTTCGCAGAATTGCTCTATTTTAAACCGTTCCCGAGTTGAAGAGTCTGGAGTGGGAAGGAGTCATTTCCTTCAATTTTTTCCCCAGTCATATTCGTGACATCTTTGACGTTGTATTCCTTTAATATGCCACAATCTGAGCATGCACAAATCATATATTTTCGGAATCTGTATGAAATTTTTCGTATGTAAATTTTACATATGTATCTGAATTGGCATTTAGTTATACTTACAGTAACTTACGTATCTCTAACACTCTGAGAATTGCTATGGATTTTCATTAAGTAACAGTCGAGTCAACTGAAAACTCAAGTATCTTCTTCCACTCGTATAACTTGCGTTTGGCGTACCGTGCTAAATGATCAACTGATCACAGATACACAAAACAAAAGCTCTAAATATTTCAATTATTCACAACTTTTGTAGGAACTTTTTTCTGATAGGATGCATAAAAATATGTCAGCTACAAATCGTAAAAAACGCCATTTCATGAAAATTATTGGCCGTGATTCTACAAAAACCTTCTGAGAACCTCAGTTGGACATTTGGCATCCATAAACTACTAGAGACTTTGCTAGGAAACTTTGAAAGTTTTGTAATTCAATTTTCAATAACTAGAAGCAACTAGAATATTAGGGGTATCGAAACAGTCAGTTGAGGACTTCATTTTATCCAATTCAATTACATAATAGACAGACGTCTCTAGTGGAATTCCTGAGAGCTTTTCCTGATTTTCTTGATAGTCATTTATCAATTCCGATGAAAACTATAGCTCCTTTACTTTGACGCAATACTTTCAAGTTTATATGCGAGACAAAATGGTCATGTACTTATATTTCGAGAGCTGATGATCAAAGGAGTATACTCATTCAACATTGGTAGTGAAATTTCACAAATTCATAAAAGGAGAGTTACATGAGGGTTTCATACTTTGAATTTTTATTCTGTTTGTTAGTTTCCGCAGCTTCCACCAAATTCATTTCTCTATCTTTATATTCAGTGCGGAGAACTAATTAATTTCAAGATATTCCGTAGCAAAGCCCATCACTTTTTCCCTTCCTGTCCAAAACAGATTATTCGTTCTACAAGCAATTTTTTTTTGCACCAACAATTTCGCTGCTTTAATGTTTTTCAGAAGAAAGATAGATAAGCATCATTTGTTTCCATGAGTATGTAATTTATACAAAATGTCACAGAGACCGCAAAAACTCTGGCATTATGTTGCTTCAATTTATTCTGTAATTAAACACTCTCACATTTTCCGTTGTACTTAGAATAATAGCTCTGTCATTAGAGTAGATAATTCCTTTAACTTTCGAGTCAGGAGCAATTAGTGTTTTCAACCGAGGACCGCAAAATCCAAATAAAACTAGGTTTATCTATGTACGGCAGCGTTCCAAAATTTATAAAATAATTCAATTTGTGACTGATGGACTGAAATTCCTCCACCCTTCTCTCCAAGCGTTTTCACCAAGTGGAAAAATAAAAGCAGACATCTGTCAGAAAACAACTACTTCCCTGGCTAATATAACGTTGGACATTGAACTACATCTGACAGATATTTGTGCAACGTTCTTCCAAGAAGACCCAATTACAAGTGCCTGTCTTGTAATTGAACAAAAGATTATCCTTCATTTGGCAGGAAATGACCTCCTGCAGACATGCATGTTTGGAGGTTTATTGCCTCTCATCAGTGACAGGATCGGTCGGACAACATTATAATTGTCCTCTCCCTCCCAAATGAATAGTAATCAACCGTTTAACTAATATTTCCCCATATATTATTAGTCATTTGGCAGGGACTGGACAATTATAATGTTGTCTGACCTGCCCTGGCACTGATGAGAGGCAAAACATCGAAACATGCATGTCTGCAGGTGGTCATTCCCAGCCAAATGAAGGATAATCTCCCATTCAATTATTACAAGACAAGCACTTGCAATTGGGTCTTCTTGCAAGAACGGTGCACAAATATCTGTCAGATGTAGTTCAATGTCCGTCGTGGTATTAGCCAGGGAAGTAGTTGCTTTCTGACATATGATTGCCTTTATTCTTCCACTTGGTGGAAACGCTTGGAGAGAAGATGTCTTGACAAAGAATGGAAAAAAATTTATGCAATGAGAGATAAAATATCACGGGTACAAAACAGATGTATATTTTAGAAAGAAAGATCACTTACACTATTTTGAGAACTGAAAATATTATTTGATGAAATGAAGGCTGTTAGTCAGGAAAAATATAAATACAGATTCATAATGGAACACCATGAAACATAATGTGTTTTAATGATTAGAATGACACTCCAAAAGTCCACCACAACACTTAAATTTTTCAGAAAAAGTCTGCCAACAGCACTGGATTCAAAAAGTTTAGAAATATCACTGCTCAGAATTTCATTGATACTTATATAAATAAAAAAATATAACGAAATGAAATAAAATAATATAAAATATTATTTCATTAAAGATATATTTTTTATTTTTTCATTTATAAAACGATGTCGATGAAATTCTGATATTTTTCAAAATTTACTGACTTTTTTATTGACGGACGCATTCCAACGTTGTGATTTTGATGAAAATGACCGTGAATCCAGTGGTGTAGTCAGTGTTTTCTGAGAATACTCAAGGATTTTTTGAAACTTTTGATCCAGAAAAATAAGAAAATTTGTTGTTTAGTGGAGATATTATCATTCTCTGTAAGTATTTTTGTAAAAAATCGATATTTTGCAATATAATCACGTCATTATGTCAAAATCGATTCTTATAGTTAATATTATGCGCAGAAATATTTTTCTTGTATTTTACAACGCTATACATAAAAATATACAATTTGTGGGTGAGTAATTGTTCCAGAAATAATTTAATTGAATCATTTTGGTAATTCAATAAATGAAACGCAATGTTTAGGCCAATTAATATAATTAATATTGACAGAATTGTGAATGTTGTACCCTCTTCACATATACATACATATAGAAATGTTAAATATACATATTTCAACTACTACTATTTTATAGGTTATCCAGTACATATCCACAGTTTTATAATACTATTATCAGAAACAGTACCTTCTTGATGGCATCACATCTATACATAAATACATAATTACAATATGATATATTAATAATATTCGGGATTCACCGGACATGCAAACACACTGAGGATGTGGCTGGATAAACCCTCAGTGAGTACGCAGCTGGCTTTGGACATACAAGAAAAATCAAGTTGCTTGAATCGAATCAGTTTTTTGGCTGATAATCTCACGATTTGTTAACTTCCTGTATGCCCTAATACATTTTCATCCGGAAATCGTTGTCGAGAGTGTTCTGTATGCGAAATGAGCTTGGGTCATTCTCAAAAAGCAACCAGTGATTGTTGTTGTATTTTTTCTGTCGTTGAGACTGAAAAATGTGATGTGTCAAAGGAAATGAATTCCGAATTTCGATATCGTCAGCCAAGGTAGCGCAGTGGTCTGCCTCAGAAGTGTCAAACACGCCCCCAAGAAGTAGCTTACAAAAATAAGTTCTTTGAGAGAAAAACAAGTGAACGGCGAGAGCGAATTTGACACTCCTGGTGCGTCTCTTGAAATCCTGTGGGGTGACAACGAAGAAATAACCACGTTCGAAGTTCGTACGCGAAATCATACTGAAAGTAACAGGCTGTAAGTAACTGAGGACTCTAGAGTGTTCTGTCCAGTCGTCACCCCACATCGGTGCTGGTTCAGCTTAGAACTTAACCCCATTTCTGGAACAGCCCCATCCGCTGGCACCTGCAATTCGATCCCCACAGATTGCACCTGCATGAGCTGTTGTAGCAACAATCGTTGGGCCTGTGGTCACAGTTTCCTCCTCTTCTGACGCACGCCCTCCTGAAAAGGTAAATTAGGGAGGAACGTCTGGAATGAAAATTAAAAATCACTTTACAACCACTGTTTCAAGGGTCTAACACTAATCTAAGGTCGTCCAAGCATTTGACTTTAGAGAATTTGAAGTGGCCGGTAACTTTACAATGATCAACATGGACTTAAGGACTTGTGTTCTTTAGGACGAGCGTTCGTTTATTTTGTAATACCGGAGACCCTCTCCTTGAATTGGAAATTGACGTCAATTTCCAAATTTTAATGATACACCCTGTTTCGTTACATTTTTGGATTGTTCACCAACAGGTGACTTTCTCCAATTTTACACTGCATGCCTTTTTAAGGCTTGATAATCAACTCTAAAATATAAAAAATAGACGGGTTCCTGGCCGCCCCACGTGTGCACTTCATAAAGTAAAGCACTTTTCTTTTTGTGGAGAATTTTCGTGTTCTTCCGCGATATTATACTGCCTGCCGTTGTAATATAAAGTTCAAACAAATTGAAACGCTACTTATTAAAGGCATGCAATCCGCAGCGGCCGAAAGGGCTCAAAGGGTTACGAAAAACTGATAATAACTAGAGGGAACTTCCGTGTTTTCAAAGCATGCCGATGTAAAGAATTGAAGTTTCAGTAATGAAAACACTCTGGAAAAATTGGCATGCGCCCCTCGTCTAACCAACGGTAGAAATTGTGGGAAAACTCTGTAAAAAGTTAATACAAGTTTTACGTGATGCCAAACTGCATGCCATTAGAAAGATAAGTCATTTGTATAATTAATTAATAGTAGGTAATTTGGCATGCACACTGGGATTTTGCAAAACAAAGTAACATAAATTTTCACAGTCTTTTTTGCAACTTTGGTCATGCATGTTTCTATTTTGCGAAATCCTGGTGTGCATGCCAAATTACCTACTATTAATTAATTATACAAATGACGTATTTTTTTAATGGCATGCAGTTTGGAATCACGTATTGAATTTTTACATAGTTTTCCCGCAATTTTCCACCGTTGGTCAGACGAGGGGCGCATGCCAATTTTCCCAGAGTGTTTTCGTTTCTTAAACTTCAATTATTCACATCGGTATGCAATTTGAAAACACGGAAGTTCCCTTTATTTCTTTTCAGTTTTTCGTAACCCTTTGAGCTCTTTCGGCCGCTGCGGATTGCATGCCATTAATTAGTAGCGTTTCAATTTGTTTGAACTTCTGTATATTACAACGGCAAGCAGTATAATATCGCGGAAGAACACGAAAATTCTCCACAAAAAGAAAAGCGCTTTTCCTTATGAAGTGCACACGTGCGGCGGCCAGAAACCCGTCTATTTTTCATAATTAAGGGGTTGATTATTAAGCCTTAAGAAGGCATGCTGTGTGAAATGGGTGAACGTCACCTGTCACCAGCTCCTGGTCTATACGTGTTTTACCTCAACTTCTTTCTTCCAAAAGCCACCCGGTAAATTTTTTTATCCTAACGTATTTGCCTCAAAATTTTATATATATGAACAAATCGGTATTTCTCAATTGGCTGTTGAATCGCATTTTATTGAAAAACATCAAGTTGGCTGTGACCTGAATTTGATGGTAGTTCTATGCTTAGTAGGCCTAGTTGGACGATATTATTTAAAAATTTCCGTATCCTAGTCAAATAACAGTTTCTCCTGCACACTGACAATTTCCAGCTCAAATTAAGAAACAATTGTCAGCTGGAAGTGAAAATTGTCGGTTTGTAGTGGCAAGTTCAAATGTTTTGAAAAAAAAAATGTTGCTGGCTCTTTTACGCCTTCGTAGATTGATCGAGTCATGGAAATGTTTTAAATAATGTTGGCTAATTAATTATCTTTGGAAATCAAAGACTTACAAGCATTCAGATCACAGCCAACTTGATGTTTTTCAATAAAATGCAACTCAGCCAGTTGGCAAGCAAATACCGATCTGTGATTTATATTTTAGTAGAGAATTGATTTAATTTTTGTTGTCTGAGAGAAATTCGCGCCAATTTCCTCTTGATGGAAATCACTTGAAAATGATTGTAGATACCCAACAATCAAAACGTCGTGACTTGAAACCATGAGTTATGGTTTCTTATTGTTTTGTTTCTTAGGCGATAGTAATTCAAAAAATTTCATCATATTCTTTAGTGTTTGTGAAGTCCGACGTTTTATGTGCAACAATACAAAAAGTTAATTTTTTTTTTCTAGTAAAGAGCTGGGGTAGGGTGGGTCCCTACGTAGGGGAGGGGGGGAGCTGGACAAATACACCAATAGGAACCAAGTACCAATAAATACATAGAGAGGCTGAAACTTAAAAAACTTCAATTAACAGAAATAAGTTCACTCTACTTCCCAATAAAGAGCAAATACGACTCCGGACAAACTAATAGGAACTAATGAAGGTAAACAGCTACCATCTAGGCGTACGTTTTTGAACTATTAATACTTGGAGTGCAAAATTCAAGTGGTAATTTTACTGAGTTTAAATAAAGAACTGATAGATGTCACTGAGTTTGTTGACTTATAACGAGGTACAGTAACTATAGTTATATTATTGAATAGCGCTTTCAGTCGTTGGTATTAAAATCAGGTAACAGTCTTGTCATGAAACTGCGAGGTTTCATTTCATCATAATTCCTTGGTTTCCACTCGCATTCATATTGTTGCATTAAGTTGCCAACATCGCACATTCGACTTCCGGCAATGGTGGAGGACTGACGGCGTTCTCGTGTCTCAAGTCAAGTACATGTGTGTGAATGTTATAGTGTAGTTTGTGTTGTGATGTCTGCCGTCTTTAGTACGTGCAATCATCCAATTTTTAAGTGTTTATGACGTCTGCCGTACACCACAGTTTTTTAACCGTGGTTAAACGTGGAATCAACAAAAAAATATTCATTTACATTTTTTTGGGTGGAGGCATTGCCTTGAGCAAGATTCCCCCTCCACCCCCTGACGAAGTCACCACTACTCACGCCAGTAACGTAGTGGGGAGAGTGCTGGACAAGTGCGCCAATAGGAAGCAAGGTCCAATAAATACAGAGAGAGAGAGATTTTGCCAACATAAATTTCATGTTTGTATCTGTTAGATCGGGCTCTCGCAGTTAAACAACATATTATGGAATGAAGATGAAACTTTTTGACTTTATTTGATATGATCGCGGACACCATTTTCAAGTTTTACTCAGTTATTATTACGTTAATATATGAGAATTAATGATATTGTTCCTTCAGTACATTGATGCGATTTTCGATAACAATTTGTTCGCATGCTGTGACATCCAGTCGTCCATCTTTCCATTTTTCACCATATAGACAAAAATGTCATTCGAAAAAAATGTTTTTTGACTTCTGTTTCAACAACATTCTTCCGTTTATAGCCCTGATGGAGCTTCAAACAATCAAAGTGAAAAGATGGCACTAATTTATATCATAAATATTTAGCAAAACATTTAAGATTTGATGATATCATAATTAGGTATTTGGAATTGACATTTGGATTGAAATGTTATTTTTTACAAACTTGCGTGATGCATGCTATAATCGTACGCAATTTTGTTTGGAAAGCATCATTTTCCTGCAATAATGCGGGAAAAATTTTCGGAACGCGAAAGTTTGTTCATTGAGAGCTATATTGGATTGTTTGATGGGGTAATAAAAAAAATCTTGATCGTAACTCATACGGAAAAGCACCTTTCCTCACTCAACAGCTTACCCGAACCACGCAAAGCAGAGTTCGGTTAACGGCAGTCGCATGCGGAAAAGACTCTTTCCGTACTTGTTAGGATGATAACTATTTCTTTCTATCATTCGTTCGATAGTTTTTTCGCGTCATAATCCTTATATGCCTACTGTGCTTCTGTAAGGACATTTTTACCCCTCTATCTATTTGCTACTCCTAGATATCTTTCAGGAATTTGCTGAAATGCTTGAACGACTCATACGGAACACAACAACGTTCAACTACTGTGGCATGTGTTTAATTGTGCCGTACGGACATTTGAGGTGTTTGTGATGAGATTGTATACAAATTTGGGTTGCGTGAGAAAATTTCCGTGAGTTTAACTCAATTACAAAAATTGTTCTCGGCTCTTGCGGCGTTGAATCGTGATTGTTTAAAGAGATTTGAGACAAATAAGCAATTTCAGGGCTTCAGTGGATTTCATGAATATTCTTGTAACCGGTTCCAAAGTTTAACGTTCTGAAAACTAATCTGTGAGATGTCAAAAGTCTCAAAGGGGTCTTTACAAATAATAATATCATTGATAATAATGATAATAATAAATATGCTGCTTTCTACATCATCTGGATACCGGAGAGACGTATACCTACCTAGGGGTGGAACAACGCCACACCCAACTACTGTTGAAAACTCTCTCCGCGGCAAGTATCAGCATATATCCGACAGATCTGGTCATCAGAACTGTCGGGGAAGAACAAAGTTGCTGCAACTGATATGTTTTCCGTTCCGATTCTAATTCACTCCTACGATCAAAGTAGGATGATTTTCGTCACAGAAAAGAGGAGAAAAAACGAACAAAATATCGAGACCTACTCTTTGACAAAAGACCTCCTGGCCACCAATAATGATGCATGTCCTTGTCCTTGACCTTTTTCCAGATGTTTGTTCTAGGTGAGCTTCGTTAACTCACTAGCTAAATTTTTTTTTTATAAGTTGTTCTACTATGTGATACTCTAGACCATGTCGACTCACTGAAACAGCATCCCCCGACGTGAAATATCTTGAATTGCTCAATCAGATTCATTAATTAATACAAGAGGGTGTTGAACCACCGCTATTCCCCAGGAAATTCTCAAGTTCTCGTTTCACGTTTCCTCATTACTCGTTTACGTGAAAATAGAATTCATAGCCATAAGCCCCAAACGGTATTGTGAAGTAAGGATTAATTCATAGAAGTTTATGAGACTTGAACATAGAGTCGCCGAGTCGTACGCTTGTTATATTTGATTGGAATAATATTGTTGGGTTTCCTGAGAATCAGAGTTTTCGTGCTGGAGCAGGCCATATTTCCACTCAAACTTCCGAGTCACATGTCATGTGATGAATTTCATTATATTTTCACCCAAAACAAATCTGCTGTAGAATTTTGAGTTCAAAAAAACAATCAATTTCGTTCTTTATTGAATTCTTCAAGCAAATAAGTAGCGTAATCTCATTATCTTTGTGTCGAATAATAATATATATAAGTATTCTTATTTTTAGCGTGTGAACATTTATTTCTCAGAGCCATCCTTTTCAAAATACGCCAAAGCTTTGGAACTCACAACCCATGAAAGTATTTCCTGATAAGAGACTATCAAGAAAAACACCAATTCCTAACCCACTTTTTCTCGGATCTCATGATGATCTATGAACATTACAAGATTTCCCCTTTTCAGAACATAAAAGAATCCCTGCAAGACTATTCTGATTGTTCCATCACATTTCCGCAATATTTATATATCTGTTTTGAAGCTTTTCCTATTTTAGTTTTCTCATATATACTGATATTCCATCCATAGTGGTTTCTTCTGTTCTTTCTGTTCATATTTTCTCTTTTTGAAGCCGTTCTTCAGGTACTGAAAGCAGCTTCCACCTCCAGGAAGTGGTCCAGTCTCTGAGTTCTGTATATTCCAACAAACCTGAGTCTACCAGCAAATGTCTGCACCAGATACAAAGATCCTTGATTTCCTTCGAAGATTTTAGGTAGGCAAGCAAGATCAGCTTGCAGATTTTCATCCGATTTCTGAATTTGTATCGTAACTTTGCCCTTTATTTGCTAATGTCGACCTAAGTCGCTTTGACAATATGAATTAGCTTTATGGTTGGATAAAGAAGATTATTATAATTTTAAAGCAACATCGACTCTCAGTACTTGGTCTGCTGGTCTTTCCGAATGATCAATAGTCCTAAGGTCAATGTAGAAGCAGCAGCCTTCAGCAGCATACAGTCGCCACTTCGAAGAGTCTGCAATATAGGGAACATGGTGTCCTTAATGGTTCCCATCATTTTGGTCTTCTAACGAGAGAATTTTACGTTCATCTCTTAGTAACCAGGCTGGGTTAGGGCTGATCTCTACGTAAGGGGGGAGAGTTGGACAAATACGTCAATAGGAAGCCATGTCCAATAAATGCATAGAGAAGGAGAAATTAAAAAAACTTTAATTCAAGCAATAAACTTTTCTACTCCCCTAAAAACAGCAATAACAACTCCGGACAAACTAATAAGGACTAATGAAAGTAAAGAGCTACCATCTAGGAGTATGTTTTTGGACTAAATATCAATATCTGGAGTGCAAGAATCAAGTTTTTTGACTTATTACAAGGTTCAGTAACTATAGTGATAGTATTGAATATCGCTTCAGTTGTTGGTATCAGAATCTGCAAGTTGAGCACGTAACTTGCATAATATTCTGAGCAGTTTTTTTTTATTCCAATTTGTTTTAGATATAGGTTAGTGGACTTGGAAAATAAAAATATTTCCATTCCTATTATTGATGAGATGTATCTACAAGAGCTGAAGTGGTTCCATTTTCATCATGATTCCATGATTTTTTCAAGCAGGTCCTCCTGAGGTTAATATAGAAGCCTTCAGCAGCATCCAGACGCCACTTCGAAGAGTCTACGATATAGGTGTCCTTAATGGTTTCCATCGTGTTGGTCTTCTAACGAAGCTGTGTGAGCGAATTTCACGTGTACCTCTTTTTCTTCCCGAACCAAGAAAGACGTAATACTAGCAGCGATGAATCGGAAACTAGCCAATAGCTTTTGCGTACGTGGCTCAAAATTCTCCTCTGGATTCAATGGGTGAAAATCCCCCCGAACTTCATTCCTATTAGTCATATGATTGAAATCACCTTCCGCCAAGCACTGTAACGGGTTGGAGCCTAATCGACCTGAAGCTTGGGACGCTACCAGGATAAGACACTGCGGAAGAGGACTAAGGATTCGCGAGACTAAGACCAAGACCAAGACTAAGGTCAGGTTAGGTTAGGTTTGAACGTGAGTGGGCCCATATCAGGCCCTCCACTGCGGCCAATGGCCTATTGTGGCTCACCCTTTGGTTATATTTCTCCCAGTATATCCAATCTCTTCAATTCTCTCTCAAAATTAAGCAGTATGTTGGGAGAACAATTTACCATGCATAGACGGCACTCTGCATCTTGTGCTAGTCCGATTTTATGCATGTAGTGTTTGAGTTTGCAGTAGCCAGTGAACAAACCTACTATAACTCTGAGATGTGCTCTATGGAGTTCTAGCAGTTTGTCAGAGTCCTGTTTTTTTCTTGTGCAAGCAATAAATGCTTTGGAATAGGTTAGGCCCGGTATACTACGCCAATACTCGAGTCTTTTATTGTCTGCCCAGGATGTTATAACATTCTTGGCAGTGCTATACCGATTACCGGTTCTGGCCCAGTGAACGTTATTTCGGCCCCCCTTTTGCTAGGGCGCCCGCTATATCGTTCCCTTCTAGGCCCATCTGACCTGGTATTCAGACTAGGTAATGTTAAAAAAAATGTATTCATGAAATTCAGAGAAGCTATTCTTGTCTACAGCTGTGTAAGAGTCTCTTGCCACCCAGTATACGTTTTTAGTGAGTCCAATGAGTACAATATTATAAAGAATAGGCCAAACTCATTTCAATTTAAAGGTTGATTTCACTTCAATAGAACGATTACTGAACTAGTAGAATATAATGTTTACAATTAACGATTTTTCCGTTGCAACACAAGTTTGTATGTTCGTTGATGTTTTCTTGGGAAAAAAAGAATATCCGACTTTTTTCATTGAATGTTGGGGTGAAATTAGTCGACATAGTGGTCATAAAGCGATTTCTAATGTTTCTAGAACAACAAGTTTTCTATTCTATAAATCAACAAGCCACAGACGTACAGAATTACATGAACAAAGCGAATAATGAAAATAAATGTGCTCTCTGCTTCTCTGTAAATACAGACTTCGTGACAAAGCGCATTAACTTCTTTTTGCTCTTTCAGCTATTATCATTCCGTTTTTTGGGGGTGAACAAGCTATGAAGCATAGTCATCATTCCCTAATTTTTGTTGTATCTACAGGACCAAAATCAACTAGAAATTCATCAGTGAAAACACAAAATTTTCAAATTTTGTATTATGAAGCGGAATGAAGGAAAATTTCATCGTTTATAGTAAGTTGCATACAGTGCGGCTTTTAATAATCCCCGTCTGTTAACTTTTGAAGGGGTTGACGTACAAACTTGAAAAAAACCGTTTGGAGGGTGTCACCGATACTACTTTTTGAAATAAAACACATTGTGATTGCTCGATAGATAGCGCGGGGGGGCACATCAACTAAAAAATTTTAAATGGCATGGGGAGTCATGTGTCACATCATTGAAAAGATGATTCGATTCTCTTTCTAAACTTTTCAGATTTTCGTTCTCACGTTTTTTCACAATATGCATTTGAAATGTCAGAATAAGTGCGGATTTGGCGGAACTGAATCCCTTCTCTCCCCTGATCACGATAACTTTTGAATGGATTGAGGTGAAATAACAGGACAGAAAATTCTTTGAATGGAACGAAATTATAAAAATGTTTCGATGGTTGGAAAGAGAATTCAATTATCTTTTCAACGATGTGACAAATGACCGCCCATGTCATTTAAATTTTTTTATTTGATGTTCCCCCCGCGTCATCTATCGAGCAAACATAATGTGTTTTATTTCAAAAAGTAGTATCGGTGAAATCCTCCGAACGTTTTTTTTTTAGTTTGTACGTCAACCCGTTCAAAAGTTAACAGGGGGGGACTATTAAAAGCCGCATTGTATATTCAATTGATGATGATCTATCATTAAATGGTTCAGAATTTTGGAATAAGGTCCTATTAACCATATTTACTGTGAGCATGTGAGTCAGAGTTGAAACGTTTTAACTAGAAAATTGTTTGGATAAATCAAAGTAATTTGATAATAACAAGAAAAAAAATTTAAGTATGAAATTTTCAAATTTATTCGTTTGTATTTATAGAAGCAGAAATTAATAAAGTTTTCCAGGAAGGAACTTTGAAAAGGATAAGTATTCTCTGCTCACGCTTCGCAGATTGCCATTTTCTTGTTAGCAAATTGACCATTTACAGAGCACAAGTAGTTCAACAAATTTTGTCTGAAGATCTGCAGAAGCAGTATGAAAACAAGCTGGTCCAATTAAAACAAAATCATGTTGCATGAGGCCTTGAGAATCAGCATTCTTTCTGGCACTCGCAGTATCAGACCAACACCAAGTATGTTGGGAATAAAATATTCATAATTGAAGCTGCTGAAAAAGCCTGCCGTAATAAACCAGAGGAGCAAATAAAAAAATGCTGACACCCGAAATGCATTCAATATAATGGGGTCTAGCGTTGCATAATACATGTTACTGGAGAAGTAAATTGCAGTCCAACGCTACAAACGAATCTTCTATCATCACTCTGCTCCTACAGATGCAAATTTTAACCTTTATCATTCATAATAGTCTAGTTGATGGATCAATAGAGCTGGGAACTCATCAAGTCGTTTCAGACCCCATTAAATGAATATACAAACTGAATACTCACTTCTGAGCTGACTGAAGTAGACGGTCGATGGAATTTTCCTGATAGTCGTCTTCCCCTGGAGGAAAATTCTCGTCTGGAAAAAAAATTGAACATATGAGATTTATTTGTAGTCGACTCTGGTTTGTAGGGATCGTGTTTTGGAGTTGGGAAGAATTTTACTAAAGCGTAAATTACCCTTGGGTTGATAAAAAAAACCCTAGTAGCCAGCCCAAGTTATCACAAAACCCTATTATACCATATTGCATTTTGGAAGTTCCTGTCAAGTTATCACTTATAATCTCCCTTGCAAAAGAATTATTACCGATAATTTTTATCAGGGTCACAAATGATTTTGTTGATAAAAAATTATCCAGAGTTGAAGACGAGGGAAATTTTCTATCAACAAAAACATGTTTATGGACGAAAATATTCTTGAAAATAAGAAATTATTTTACAAAGTGGATATGGAATTGAAACCAATTTTAGAAAGCCACAAGATTTCCAAAGCTCAACGGAAAAATTATTTTAAAAATATTATATATATTTGTTGAAACACAGACAAATTTTAATAATAGAATCATCAAGTTTTTTGCCAATTAAAAAAGATGCAGTGCAAGAATTTCATAATATTTCAAATCTTTTCAAAAGCTATTATGTGTCTCTTTTAGCCCCGGTGTTCGATATGTAAAGCAAATTGGTTCGTATCAATTAAAATTATAAGTTAGCAACAAAATATAATTTAATTTTATTCTGAGTGACTTTTGCCAATTCATATAAGGCGCTTTATTTCTGAAAAACTTTTACTTAATAATTCCATTAAGTTAATAGAATTCTCAGTTGTAATATCACAAGAGAGTGAGAAATTGACAGATTTTTCGAAAACTTGTTGCCAGGCAGACACGAGAGTCCGAAGGGCTCGAGTGGCTATTGCCAAATGGCAACAAGTTTGAGAAAAAATCTGGAGAATTATTTTCTAATTTGTCGAACTCTCGTGTGGTATTCGATAGATTATTTTTTGATGCCCCAATCATAGACCTATTCTCTATACATATAATATTTTTATTACAACAGTTTACTTGAATCACTATAAACAGAATGAAGTTTGGAATTTGAAGTTCTCATGATGAAATATACAATTATTATGGATGTTTTGTCCTTGTCTGGAGGATTCCGTAACATTGTTTTGTTCTGTTGGATTGGAAGCTATTACTTTCTCTCTGTCCCTAGGTTATCAATTGAAACTGTTTCCAGATTAACAAGTTACTCAAAATAATATTCGTACATGCATTTTCGTTGATTTTCTTAAAATTTCATCGAATGGTTATGTACTAAACCGTTTTCGAATCATTTTTAACTTTTCATGCAAACTGATGATAGACGTCAGATCAAAACAAAATACCACAAAAAATTCCCGCGGCAATTTTCAAGGTACAAAATTCCCACTTTAATAATGCTGTGATTGGCCTGAACGTACATGAATGCTTTGAATTGATGGTTTCAATTGGTTGCCAGAATTGTCAAAAAATAATCAGTAGTAATATCCCGACAAAATGCAGAATTTTCGAAAAATACTTTCGCCTTGCTGGCACGAAAACTGTGTTGCTTAGAAACACCACGAGAGCTTGCTCGAGTGGTGTTTTATACAGTAATACAGTTTGAGTGCATGGCAAGGTGAAAGCATTTTTGAAATTCTGCATTTTGAAAGAATATTCGATCAGAAAATTTCACGATTACATTATATTATGGACTAAATGCGTATTGCAAGAACGGTTCATCTTGTGTAATCACGGGCTGAAGGAAGTGTTTTCAAAAAGTCCTGTTCTCATTGGTTCGAAATAAGAAAATTATGGCATTTGATTGGTTTATATAATATGAGGAAAAAAATTGTTGCAATAATCTCCCGTTGCTAAACAAAAAGAAGCCTTTTATAACTGGTTGAAAATAAATTTATGAAATTTTCTGTATAATCACCAGGTGAGAAGATAATTAGATTTGTATTTGAAGAAGATCACAAACTGTTGAAAATAGACCAAGCACTAAGTGTATTGGCAAAAGTAAAAGTCAAAGTTCAAAGTTTACAATGACTAGGAAATGCTGCAAAAGTGAATATTCTCAAATGATAGTTGAAAAACTGATAAAATCAGCATTTCTCCACTTTAACTCCCTGTATCTAGAAAACAGGTCATAGTATTGTAGTAAAACTGCATTTAACTAACTTTTCTAATTTATTTACAATACTTAAAACAATTATTCAGTAATACATTGACTTCACTAACTTCAATCTATAAGAACTTTACAGGGTTTTGAATTATTCCATAATTTTATTTTTTTTTTATATTGTAATTCTCTCTATGGAACACAAAAATTCAATTATCGGGGGTCATATTGGGAGTGCTTTCCGAACTTGTTTGAATTTCATGTATTCATTCTCAACGAAGGCCATTCTACCGGAAGTGAGCTTTTAGGATTATCATTCTTTGGGTCGGACAGGTTCACTTTAATGTTGTCTGACATATCCTAGCACTGATGGGAGCTGAGAGGTTTGAAACATGACATTTATGCAGATGGACATTATCAACAGGTGGGTGATAATATTTATTGATCATAATTAGAACCTGCAATAGTTTTCTCCTTGAGGAATATTGCACAAATGGGGGTCAGATGTAATTCAATGTTCATAAGGGAATTATTCGTATTCTCTACTTTATGGAAATCTGCAGGGAGAAGGGCAATAGGAATTCATCGAAATTATTCATTTCATTTATTGTTACAGTTGTCAAAGTTATTGTCAATTTTACATAACTTTTTTGCGTTTCTGTCTATTTTCAGAATTGTAACACCAAAGCAAATTCAAGAGATATTTACGATTTATACATTCTGATAATAATCGGGTGGTGCTGTAGGTTTTCCTGGTTTTCCTATAGCTGAAAAGTGAATACACCACCAAAAATATCAGTAAGTCGCCCCGGAGCGCTACGGCAAATAATAATAATAGCCGTCCTCTACCCGCACAGGCTATGCCTTTGGGTACACTCTACGAGTGTTTATGAGGGAGTATTATTATTATTATTATTATTACTTTCCTTGGCATTACTTCGAGATATGTGCATATAAAACGAAAAAGATGCGAAAAGCAATTCAACTTCGAAGCGACTTGGGATTTTGAATAAGTGTATGCGTAAGAAAAACCTGTTGACTCTTCATCTCCAATAACGATGAGACGGATTTGCATAAAGTGACAAGTTGTTGGTGGGCACGAAATAGGCTTTCAGTTTGTTTTTTTCTACGACGCACATGTTCCCGGATTGATGATAATTCTGATTATCATGGAAATTTGATTTGGATTATCGGGACAAAGAGAAATTTCATTTCAGACAAGAATTATATTAGGGTTGAATAAAATCTCAATTCTGCCACGGAACATTTTTCATTTCATTAAAAACCTACGTATATCTGCCGGAATATCTGAGTGGAACAATTATTTCCTGTTTTTTTCACAAAATAATGAATATTGCCTAGGAAGAATAAGACAAACGTACATTTATTTCTATAAAATTTTAATCTTCTTCAACAATTTAACCATACAAAGGTTATTTTTTGTACAAATTTCAAAATAATGTAGTAAAACTGCATTAACTAATTTTCCTAATTTATTTGAAACACTATTTAAAACAATTATTCAACTAAATCATATACTTCACTAATTTATTTATTACTGTGTCAGTCTCTATCTGTGAACTCTGGAACTATTATATTCGTAACTCTCCGTGGTTATCTCTGATTATCCAGCTTATATACTCCCAAGCAGATTCCATCCACGACTCTCGATTATTCGGGAGTATTGAACATTTCATATAGATGGCTCTTCGAACAGTATCGAAGAGATCGATTTTATTCCAGCTTGTTCTCGGCGATTCGTGGGCCAGCAGATATGCTGTCGTAGTTGAACGAGGGTGCATAATTAATTAGATCAGGGCCGGTCTCGGGGCCGGTCTCGAAATCGTTACATTGCCCCCTTCTTAAAGACGTTTCGCCCCGAAACGTCATTCTTGGAGTGTGAAGGTATCTGCAAGATTCTCCATATCTGCGCCTGGACGTTCGATGGAAGTAGCACTCCAAAGTCTTCAACTTGGGTCCAGGAAGATGGTTGCAGCACACCAGAATGTTGATGCCGTTGGATCTGAATATTGTCTCCAACATGCTCCTTATAACTCTCCAGTCCAGTCCATCAAACCCACAGGCCAATTTTGGGATTGCCAGGTCCACAATACTCTGGTCCAGCGTCATGTCTCTCAATCTCGTAAGGCTCTTCTAAACATCTTCATAAGACGGCTTATTTCGAGAACGCTTCTTGGTAATCAGATAGTAGATGTTTCTCTGGTCTTTCCTCAGCTGTAACACCCCTCCAACTTCCGGGTTCTGTTCTCTCAGTTCCTGGATTCGACCGAACTTCTTGGAAAAAACTACGGCAATGCCTCTGGACATTTGGAGATCTTCTGCCACACAGTGAGCTAACGCGTAAGCGGCAGGCACCTTGAAAATATCTCGTGACTCCTCTCGGGTTACCCCATATTGAACTTTCTGTCCGTTCGAGTACAGGGACATGAACCTCTGAAACGTCATTTCGTACTCCGGTGATCTGACGGTGCAGACTTGGTCGTGGTTTCCGGCGTAATTGGATAACCTATTGAAGTGGACTACCCTAGGTTTTCCTTGTGGTGGCTTATGTATTCAATAGACAAGGTCGTTTATCCTTTTCATTATCTTATATAGACCTTTCCACGAGTTCCGAAGTTTCGGTGATAGTCCACACCAGCATCCGCCTTGATGTCGTAGGTCTCCTTCATTCTGTCGCTGGCACTGTGGATGTTCAAACGGACCCGTTCATGGATGTCGTCCATTCTCTGTCGCAGTTTGCTGACGTAGTCATCTCCCGCAGTGTCTTGTCCTGGTGGCGTCCCAAATTTCAAGTCACATGGAAGTCGCAGCTCTCGGCCCATAATAGCACTAGCAGGGGTTTGGCCGGTTGACTCGTGAACTGCGGAACGATAGGCCATCTGGAACAAATGGAGATATTTTTGTGGTCAGAGACTACCTAGGACAGGTGGCGGTTTATGTCATATTCATCCGCTCCACCGTTCCATCGGACTGTGGATGTAGAGCTGTGGTCCTCGTTTTCCGGATGTTCAGCATCTGACACATCTCCTGGGACAGGTTTGACTCGAAATTCCTGCCTTGATCCGAATGTAGCTCTAACAGGACACCGAATCGACAAATCCACTCCTTCACCAAGACGTCGGCAACGGTGATGGCTTCTTGGTTGGGCAGTGCATAGGCTTCGGCCCACTTGCTGAAGTAGTCCATCGCCACAAGGATATACTTGTTCCCGTGTTCAGATTGTGGGAACGGGCCAGCGATGTCAATGGCGATCCTTTCGAATGGGCTGCCCACATTGTACTGGCGTATCGAGGTCTTAGGTCTTGTTCGAGGCCCATTACTGGCAGCGCATACAGCACATTTTCTGCACCAGTCCTTGACGTCAGCTTGACAATTGGCCCAGTAGAACCGTTGCCTTACTTTCTGGAGGGTCTTCGTCACTCCAGGATGTCCTCCGGTGACCCCATCATGTATTTCTCCGAGCACTTCCTGTCTTCTGCTCCTGGGAACTACTACCTGACGTCTTTCTTCCCCGCCATCCTCCGACTCCAACACACGCTTCAAGACTCCATTGTCTAAGGTGAAAGAGTTCCATTGGGTCCAGTAAGTTTTAACGACTGGAGAACAACTGGTTATTTCCTGCCACGACGGTCTTCGCTCACTCTCCTTCCAGCCGATGACTAAACCAAGATTGGGATCTTTATCTTGGTCTTTCTGGATCTTGTTGTCATTCCAGTTATCATCGTCCACCGTGGTTCTGCAGAGTGTCGACTCCTTCTCCTCTGCTCGTTGGCAGTGCGAACAGTCGTCCGGGCATGGTCTTCGCGATAGGGTATCCGCATTCGTATGGCTGGTCTCCGCTCTATGTTCGATCTCAAAGTCGAATTCTTGGAGCCTCTCGATCCAACGTGCCACTTGACCCTCGGGATTCTTAAATTGTAGGAGCCATTTGAGAGCTGCATGATCAGTTCTCAGTAGGAATCTTCGTCCATACACGTATTTGTAAAAGTGCTCTACTCCCATAACCACGGCCAACAGCTCCCGCCTGGTGACAAAGTAATTGCGCTCCGGTTTACTGAGTCTTGCTGAAGTAACCGATGACCTTCTCCTGTCCTTCTTGGATCTGAGACAGGACAGCTCCTCCAAGTCCCACATTACTTGCGTCCGTATCCAAAATGAATTTTCCTTCCGGAAGAGGAAAGCTCAGAATTGGTGTGTTGATCAATGCTCTTTTCAGCTTCCTGAACGAGTCTTGGCATTCTTCAGACCACTGGAACTTTGTTTGCCCTTCTGTTAGCCTGGTCAGTGGTTTAGCGATGTTAGCAAATCCCAGTACGTATCGGCGATAGTAAGTGCACAGGCCAAGAAATCTTCGAAGCTGGTGTATGTCTTTTGGAACGGGCCATTCCTTAACAGCTTTGATCTTCTGCTCATCTACTGTCACTTTCCCAGAGACAACATGGCCGAGATATCGTACTACTTTCTGGTACAGGTGACATTTCTTTGGGCTCAATTTCAGTCCGGAGCTTTTCAGTCGCTGGAATACCTCCTCCAAGTTTTTCACATGGTCCTCGAACGATCTGCCAACCACAATAATGTTGTCGAGATACACCAGACACGTCTTCCATGATAGTCCTTTCAAAACCGTCTCCATCAATCTTTCGAAAGTGGCTGGAGCAGAGGCCGAATGGCATAACTGTGAACTGCCACAAACCTGAACCGACGGTGAAGGCTGTCTTTTCTCGATCTTCCTGGGCCAATTCTACCTGCCAGTATCCGCTCTTTAAATCTAAGGTCGAGAAAATCGTAGATGCAGCCAGCGTGTCTAGTGTGTCGTCTATTCTTGGTAGAGGGTAACTGTCCTTTTTCGTAACGTTGTTAAGTTGACGATAGTCAACGCAAAAGCGTGTTGATCCGTCTTTTTTCTTCACCAACACGACTGGAGAGGACCAGGGACTGTCGGATGGTTCGATGATTCCATCTTTCTCCATATCACTGACTATTTTGTCAGTCTCTTCTTTCTTGGCAAGGGGAAGTCTCCTGGCTGATTGTCGGATCGGTAGAGCATTTCCAGTGTCGATCTTATGCTGAACCACCTTTGTTCTAACGCCTTTGCCTACTCCGGTATCGAAGATGTCCTGATACTTCCTGACTAGTTCCCTCAGTTTGGTCTTTTGTGCTGGCCCCATGTCCTTGGACGAGATAGCAACCAACTTCTTCAATTCTGCTGGCATGTCACTGGATTGGCTAACAGTGCCGCGTACACTCCTAATCACAGAGAAAATTAACGAGCAGTGCCCCAAAATTGTTCCCTTCTCAAGGTCACCGGGTAATAATTGACATTCATTACCCTTACTGGCACAAATTTATCAGCACGCAACAAGGTTTTTCCTAGTGCAATTCCTCGTCCAATTTTCTCATCATGTAGCTTGGGCTCGAACATCACCAGGTTTCCACTGCTCGCACCTCCATCCAGGCGAGCCTCCAAAATGGATTCAGCCCTCTCCGGTATGCTTACGTCTTCAGCCAGCAGAACTCGAACCATTTCTTCATTTCTCCCATGAAGTACCAGCTCTTCTCCGTTCACACGAAGGACGCCGTCTTTAAAATTCAGCTCGAATCCTCTGGAATTCATTATATCCATTCCAATTATTGTCTCGTCCTCGATATCTGCTACTAGAGCCCGGTGTTTCACTGTAGTGCTGCCCAAAGTCAGTTCAATTGGAAGTTCACCATACACAGTTGCCGGCTCTCCTGTTGCTGTGCGTAGCTTCCAATTTGACGAGTCAATTCATGCCGGTGTTTTGGCAAAAGTAGATCCAAGGATTGTCCTAGTCGCACCTGTATCAAGCAGCATGGTGCGAGGTTCCTTGTTGATGAAACCGTCTACAAAAACACCTTTGTTCTGTCGTTGAAGGACAGCGACATATGCATTTTTAGCTGTTGCTTGCTGTATACGGGCTGATGATTGCTTCTTCCTGACCTTCATCGTTGGTGTCGATTTTTTCAATGTTGGACATTTGCTACGCACGTGCCCAAGTTTTCTGCAATTCGGCATCGTATCAGTCTTCTCTCAGGCACAACTTCCTTCAGCACGACAGCCTCGACATTAGCGGGCTCCTGTGGATCTTTCTCAGCCATTCGGATGTTTTTCTGGCTTTTGTAGTATTGCTTTGCTGCTTCGAATTCCAGAGCGCGTGCCAATGCATCCACGAGATGTGCGGGGCGTGCTAGGGTTAGGGCTTGCCGGGTTTCGCTCCATTACATTTTCCGATGTAGCTGGGAACGCAAGACGAACCAAGCGTGCAATATCGGTTCCAAATTCTTGCAAAGATTCGCTTGATTTCTGGCATCGATTCTTCAGCTGTGAATGGTACACGTGTTCTAGGTGGGCCTGACCATACCGTAGTTCTAGATGTTTCATCAGCTGTTCATAGTCCTCCTGTTGTTGGGCGGTGAGGGTCTGTAAAATGTTTGTGGCATCGCCACGCAATGCCAGTGTCAATGCTAAAGCTTTTTCCCCAGCATTCCATCCATTTGCTTTGGCAGCATCTTCGAATTGTCGGCGGTAGTTTGCCCATGGAGTATTTCCGTCGAACTGAGGCGATTTCAATGTGAGTTTTCCAGGTTCGGCACTATTCTTGAAATCTTTCATTTCTCTTTGGACTTTGTCTAAGTCCAAACTCGAGTCCAGCTTGAATTTTTGTTGCCCGTTTCTCTGGTGTATGCAGTATTAATTTGCTTTTCCAACTCACTAATTGTTTCCTTTATGCTGCCGATTTTTATCTCGATTCCGCCCTTTATTTCATTGTGGAGCATTTCCTTAATTTTTTTTTATTTCTTCCTCCATGCCATCTTTGATTTTCTCCATCTCTGTTTCAACAGTTTCCGTTCGATTCGCTACACCACAAAGTTCTCTTCTCAAGCCTTCTGAGTTTTCTAGGAGCTTCTCTTCTAGGTTTCTCGAGTTTTCTAGAAGTTTATCTTCTAGATTCTTCAAATTCTCTTGAAGCTTTTCTTGAAGTTTCACTTCTAGACTATTCGAATTTTCGAGAAGTTCTTCTTTCAAGGTAACCGAATTTTCTTGAAGTTCTTTCAGACTCACGGAATTTTGTTGAAGTTCCTCCTTCAAACTATTCGTGGTTTCCTCGAGTTTGTTCATTATAGCACTCATATAGATTTCAGAAACTTCGAACAAAAATAATTCGGGGTCTTCTCCTTCTTCAATCTGTCTATCAGAAAGTCTTTTCTGGAGTACGGCCTTCTTTCCAGTTGTTTCTAACTCACGCTCCTCTTACTCTTGCTTTAATTCACTAACTTTAAGGTCAACTAGGTGAACTCTCCTCGGAAACATTTTGTCTTTAATCGTTTTTAACCGGAATATCAGTCTATTATTTCTATTATTTATTTCACACAAAAAGTTTTCAGTTTATTGTCCCGCGACGCGCAAAACTGTCCACTTTGCAAACGCTCAAATGTTCAACGGGTGACTAACTGTCTATTAGGCGCGATAAATGTCTACCAGTTTTTCAAAGCGACGAACACTTTAACACTTATTTATTTTAAACATCCGACTTCTGACAACAAATGTAGTAAAACTGCACTAACTAATTTTCATTATTATTCTACTATTAACTATTATATTCGTAACTCTACGTGGCTATCTCTGATTATCCAGCTTATATACTCCCAAGCAGATTCCATCCACGACTCTCGATTATTCGGGAGTATAGAACATTTCATCTAGATGGCTCTTCGAACAGTATCGAAGCGATCGATTTTATTCCAGCTTGTTCTCGGCGAATCGTGGGCCAGCAGATATGCTGTCGTACTTGAACGAGGGTCCATAATTAATTAGATCAGGGCCGGTCTCGGGGCCGGTCTCGAAATCGTTACAATAACTTGACATTTATATATCTTTATTGATGCGTAAATTATTTTTCACTGCCAAAATGATTCCCAAAAAAACATGAAATATAATTTTTTGAAGGATTCATTTTTAACAGAGTAAATTATTAATCGATTATTCATTATAAAACAATTTCATTCGTTGGATAAATAATTGATAATAGAGTTTGAACAATTACATCCAACATAAATTCCCGAAGATGTTCCGTGTTGCTGCTGATCAGAAACGTTATATATTTCTTGAAGAGTTGATTCCACAATTTTATCAGATATTTTATTTTGTTAGGAAGAAGATGGATAATTCAATATTTTGTAAGAAATCTCCATGTTGTTATTCAAACTGTCTTCCATATATTCTTCTGCTACGGAGGCAGATTTCCAGCCACCGTGACGTTTTATGGATGTGATGTTGCCGCCTTCATTGGCCAGGAGAGTATCAGAGCTCTTCCTGAAACAATGTCTTTTCCATGCCATTTTGCAATCAAGCTGGGAATTTTTCCTATTTTATTTATCCCCACATGTTGGTTACTACTGTTTCCTCTCGAATATTTCAAAAATAATCTGTTATTTTTTGTATGAGGCGGCCGTAGTGCTCTATATTTGCGGTATATCTCAATATAATAAGAATTTGAAACAGTGAACGTTCTTTCGCAATAAGTCTTCGTATCAGGTATTTTAACAATCACTATAGATCCAGCATCTTCAATGGCAACAACAGTTATATGTAATAATTTTTCACGGCGACAAGAACCGCTGATACCCAAAATTAGGACAACCTACAAATAAAAAATATTGAAATTACTACGAATCTTCTAAAATTATGATTATATCTGAACCTTATAAAGTAAATTTGTTTCGTTATCAGCATCTTGAATAAATTTATTGATATCATCCCTTGATAAAACTTTAGATTTCTTTCCTTGGTATCCGACGCTTTTGTTCCTAATGAGCGGTACCAATTTTGAAAACTTTCTTATATATAAATATTTTTCTTAACATTCAGTGTGCTTTTCAGAATTGAATAGACACTCCATAACGTAGGAGGATTTATAAGTTTTTATTTTTTTCCAAAATAGCATATAAGTAAGCACATTTTCAGAAATCTTTTTTACATGTTTTTCATCGCACCATTCACGGAATTGGTCATAAATTTTTTCATATACTAACTTGGATTTGGCCGGTAACATATTAGATACTATTGCATTTACTTTCTCAGATATATCTCATGGGGTATCACTACCACTATCATAATCAACATCCATCTTCTTGAAAATAACTTGAAATTGAAGCAATTACGAGCAAACACAGTCAAACAGTCAAACACGTGGCGTGCCAACAAACCGTTTTTATAGTAACGACACAGAAAGACTACTGGATGCTGTGAAATTGTATTGAGAGTATTGATAACATTGAGGATAGCATGTTTGGAAGACATAAGTATTATTTTAGTTATTTTGGACTTATTTTGTTGAGACAGGAAAGAGTTTTAAATACGATTTTACTGAAAACATTGAATAATATTTTCGAGACAACAGTCGTTTAAATGCGATAACTTATCGGGACAAAAAAACATGACAAGACCTATTGAAAGTATTTATTTTAATATATTTCAGATGATGTAAATTCACATTCACAGTTGTACAAAAAATGTTGTTTGTATTTCGTGTCTTCATGGCAAATTCGAGAGAATTTTTGGCCTCGACCTGCGGTCTCGTACGAAAATTAACACTCTTATGTACAATAAAAAAAACTCTCATTTTACGCACTTAATACCAAAATAACTATTTTCTAGCCGGTGCTGTTTGCAGAGCGGAGCTTATGAAAATCATGCTTGACGATAGTCAAGATAAAGGAATCTTAATTATTGTGAAAATTCCCTATTCAAAAAACCGTACTTCAAAATTTTTTATTATAATTATCTGAAGACATGAATAGTGGAACCTTTTTGAAGTTCTATAGGAAGTATGCAAATTTAGGGGCTCTTCCCACCACGTCATCTTCGTTTTGTTATCAATCATAAAAAAGGCAAATGATCTATTCAGTGCGTAGGCGGGAACACATTTGGTGAAATGCTGGCAGAGATCGCTATCTACTTAGGCCTACCTAACCCAGAGCGATACGCAGGTCACAGTTTTAGATGATTCGATTGGCCAAAGAACAGCAGAATTTCTTGCGTAATAACAATAAATGAAAAAATCGTCAATATGTACAACCAATTAAATGGAGAATAGATCATTTATCAGAATAACTTTTTATAAGACTATATATAGCAGCAGAATGAAATGTATAGAACTGATTTTATAATCCGAAAAGAAATTCATCTAATGCGTTTGTATGAGAACCGATAAAGCATCATACGCGAAATCGGTAAGAATATTTTTTCATAGATCTGAATTAGTTAAGAAACGAAAGTGACTGAAATGATAAAACTAAGTAATCGCAAATTTCAATAAGCTAAGCTATTTATTTCATAAAACCGTCAAACTAAAAAACTAACAAAGCTTAATTTCATCGAAACATCATTCATTTTAATATTATTTAAAAACGTAAAATCAACAAATTATCCGAAAAAAAATGTAGTATCGTGAAATTTATGGAAACATAATGTGTAAGATATAAAATGATCAGAATAGAAATCCAGCAGGACTTTTAGCGAATAATATACCAGTTTGGTAGAAGTTTGCTCCATTAGCTCTTAGATGGCGCTAACTTCTAATTGAACAAATCCAATCGTCTGGTTCGGACTCATATTGATCGTTCATTCATTTGGTCCTTTCACGATTTATTCGAGAATTCAATTGCTGGGTGGTAATTTTCAAGAATATCGAAGAAAACAGCCAATGTTATTCATTGAATTTCACTGAACAATAATACAAAAAATAGATGTCTTACTGCGATATGAACTTATAATCCCATCATGCTACGATAAACCTTAGCAATATGTCAGAACTCAATTATTACTCATATATCTGCAAAATACTATACACAATAAATACGGAGGAAGAGGATGTTTGCTACTTAGCGTGTCAATCCACAAAAGATTTGTAGGCGGAATCATATTTTTTTCATGATTTTTCAGCTCATCAAATTTTGGTTCTTCAAATGTGTGGTGTGATTATTTCTGATTCTGATGATGTTTTGGTTTTACAAAGTTATTTTTCAATTCTTTTCCATTTCTGTGAAATTATTTCATATCTAGTTTGATTCTCCATAAAATCGTTAATGAACTTAAATCATAGACTATTTCAAATCTATATTTTACCGTTTTTATGGATTATATGTAATCAGACGATTCTCTGCAATGTTTCTAGCAGATTCAGACGAAGGGATAACCATCTGAACGGAAAACGTCTTGGAGGCTAGAAGTCAACTGCTGTTGCTAAAGGTTCTTTCGAGGACTCCGTAGAACAGAAGAAAATATTGTGACTCATTTGCAGAATGCAACAAATTGTGTTTTTAACCGTAATATTAATAATAATTAGTGGATTTTCATTGAAAATTTGTATCACTTTCCCGCACGAGACAAATTTTCAATGAAAATCCACTAATTATTATTAATATTACGGTTAAAAACACAATTTGTTGCATTCTGCAAATGAGTCACAATATTTTCTTCTGTTCTACGGAGTCCTCGAAAGAACCTTTAGCAACAGCAGTTGACTTCTAGCCTCCAAGACGTTTTCCGTTCAGATGGTTATCCCTTCGTCTGAATCTGCTAGAAACATTGCAGAGAATCGTCTGATTACATATAATCCATAAAAACGGTAAAATATAGATTTGAAATAGTCTATGATTTAAGTTCATTAACGATTTTATGGAGAATCAAACTAGATATGAAATAATTTCACAGAAATGGAAAAGAATTGAAAAATAACTTTGTAAAACCAAAACATCATCAGAATCAGAAATAATCACACCACACATTTGAAGAACCAAAATTTGATGAGCTGAAAAATCATGAAAAAAATATGATTCCGCCTACAAATCTTTTGTGGATTGACACGCTAAGTAGCAAACATCCTCTTCCTCCGTATTTATTGTGTATAGTATTTTGCAGATATATGAGTAATAATTGAGTTCTGACATATTGCTAAGGTTTATCGTAGCATGATGGGATTATAAGTTCATATCGCAGTAAGACATCTATTTTTTGTATTATTGTTCAGTGAAATTCAATGAATAACATTGGCTGTTTTTTTCGATATTCTTGAAAATTACCACCCAGCAATTGAATTCTCGAATAAATCGTGAAAGGACCAAATGAATGAACGATCAATATGAGTCCGAACCAGACGATTGGATTTGTTCAATTAGAAGTTAGCGCCATCTAAGAGCTAATGGAGCAAACTTCTACCAAACTGGTATATTATTCGCTAAAAGTCCTGCTGGATTTCTATTCTGATCATTTTATATCTTACACATTATGTTTCCATAAATTTCACGATACTACATTTTTTTTCGGATAATTTGTTGATTTTACGTTTTTAAATAATATTAAAATGAATGATGTTTCGATGAAATTAAGCTTTGTTAGTTTTTTAGTTTGACGGTTTTATGAAATAAATAGCTTAGCTTATTGAAATTTGCGATTACTTAGTTTTATCATTTCAGTCACTTTCGTTTCTTAACTAATTCAGATCTATGAAAAAATATTCTTACCGATTTCGCGTATGATGCTTTATCGGTTCTCATACAAACGCATTAGATGAATTTCTTTTCGGATTATAAAATCAGTTCTATACATTTCATTCTGCTGCTATATATAGTCTTATAAAAAGTTATTCTGATAAATGATCTATTCTCCATTTAATTGGTTGTACATATTGACGATTTTTTCATTTATTGTTATTACGCAAGAAATTCTGCTGTTCTTTGGCCAATCGAATCATCTAAAACTGTGACCTGCGTATCGCTCTGGGTTAGGTAGGCCTAAGTAGATAGCGATCTCTGCCAGCATTTCACCAAATGTGTTCCCGCCTACGCACTGAATAGATCATTTGCCTTTTTTATGATTGATAACAAAACGAAGATGACGTGGTGGGAAGAGCCCCTAAATTTGCATACTTCCTATAGAACTTCAAAAAGGTTCCACTATTCATGTCTTCAGATAATTATAATAAAAAATTTTGAAGTACGGTTTTTTGAATAGGGAATTTTCACAATAATTAAGATTCCTTTATCTTGACTATCGTCAAGCATGATTTTCATAAGCTCCGCTCTGCAAACAGCACCGGCTAGAAAATAGTTATTTTGGTATTAAGTGCGTAAAATGAGAGTTTTTTTTATTGTACATAAGAGTGTTAATTTTCGTACGAGACCGCAGGTCGAGGCCAAAAATTCTCTCGAATTTGCCATGAAGACACGAAATACAAACAACATTTTTTGTACAACTGTGAATGTGAATTTACATCATCTGAAATATATTAAAATAAATACTTTCAATAGGTCTTGTCATGTTTTTTTGTCCCGATAAGTTATCGCATTTAAACGACTGTTGTCTCGAAAATATTATTCAATGTTTTCAGTAAAATCGTATTTAAAACTCTTTCCTGTCTCAACAAAATAAGTCCAAAATAACTAAAATAATACTTATGTCTTCCAAACATGCTATCCTCAATGTTATCAATACTCTCAATACAATTTCACAGCATCCAGTAGTCTTTCTGTGTCGTTACTATAAAAACGGTTTGTTGGCACGCCACGTGTTTGACTGTTTGACTGTGTTTGCTCGTAGTTGCTTCAATTTCAAGTTATTTTCAAGAAGATGGATGTTGATTATGATAGTGGTAGTGATACCCCATGAGATATATCTGAGAAAGTAAATGCAATAGTATCTAATATGTTACCGGCCAAATTCAAGTTAGTATATGAAAAAATTTATGACCAATTCGGTGAATGGTGCGATGAAAAACATGTAAAAAAGATTTCTGAAAATGTGCTTACTTATATGCTATTTTGGGAAAAAATAAAAACTTATAAATCCTCCTACGTTATGGAGTGTCTATTCAATTCTGAAAAGCACACTGAATGTTAAGAAAAATATTTATATATAAGAAAGTTTTCAAAATTGGTACCGCTCATTAGGAACAAAAGCGTCGGATACCAAGGAAAGAAATCTAAAGTTTTATCAAGGGATGATATCAATAAATTTATTCAAGATGCTGATAACGAAACAAATTTACTTTATAAGGTTCAGATATAATCATAATTTTAGAAGATTCGTAGTAATTTCAATATTTTTTATTTGTAGGTTGTCCTAATTTTGGGTATCAGCGGTTCTTGTCGCCGTGAAAAATTATTACATATAACTGTTGTTGCCATTGAAGATGCTGGATCTATAGTGATTGTTAAAATACCTGATACGAAGACTTATTGCGAAAGAACGTTCACTGTTTCAAATTCTTATTATATTGAGATATACCGCAAATATAGAGCACTACGGCCACCTCATACAAAAAAATAACAGATTATTTTTGAAATATTCGAGAGGAAACAGTAGTAACCAACATGTGGGGATAAATAAAATAGGAAAAATTCCCAGCTTGATTGCAAAATGGCATGGAAAAGACATTGTTTCAGGAAGAGCTCTGATACTCTCCTGGCCAATGAAGGCGGCAACATCACATCCATAAAACGTCACGGTGGCTGGAAATCTGCCTCCGTAGCAGAAGAATATATGGAAGACAGTTTGAATAACAACATGGAGATTTCTAACAAAATATTGAATTATCCATCTTCTTCCTAACAAAATAAAATATCTGATAAAATTGTGGAATCAACTCTTCAAGAAATATATAACGTTTCTGATCAGCAGCAACACGGAACATCTTCGGGAATTTATGTTGGATGTAATTGTTCAAACTCTATTATCAATTATTTATCCAACGAATGAAATTGTTTTATAATGAATAATCGATTAATAATTTACTCTGTGAAAAATGAATCCTTCAAAAAATTATATTTCATGTTTTTTTTGGGAATCATTTTGGCAGTGAAAAATAATTTACGCATCAATAAAGATATATAAATGTCAAGTTATTGTAACGATTTCGAGACCGGCCCCGAGACCGGCCCTGATCTAATTAATTATGCACCCTCGTTCAAGTACGACAGCATATCTGCTGGCCCACGATTCGCCGAGAACAAGCTGGAATAAAATCGATCGCTTCGATACTGTTCGAAGAGCCATCTAGATGAAATGTTCTATACTCCCGAATAATCGAGAGTCGTGGATGGAATCTGCTTGGGAGTATATAAGCTGGATAATCAGAGATAGCCACGGAGAGTTACGAATATAATAGTTAATAGTAGAATAATAATGAAAATTAGTTAGTGCAGTTTTACTACATTTGTTGTCAGAAGTCGGATGTTTAAAATAAATAAGTGTTAAAGTGTTCGTCGCTTTGAAAAACTGGTAGACATTTATCGCGCCTTAGACAGTTAGTCACCCGTTGAACATTTGAGCGTTTGCAAAGTGGACAGTTTTGCGCGTCGCGGAACAATAAACTGAAAACTTTTTGTGTGAAATAAATAATAGAAGTAATAGACTGATATTCCGGTTAAAAACGATTAAAGACAAAATGTTTCCAAGGAGAGTTCACCTAGTTGACCTTAAAGTTAGTGAATTAAAGCAAGAGTAAGAGGAGCGTGAGTTAGAAACAACTGGAATTTGTCTCGTGCGGGAAAGTATCACTTTCCGCACTTATTAGGAAAATAACCATTCTCGGTAATACGTGTTACATTTTGGATAAATTTTTCAACGTCAGCCCATTTCGAAATCTCATGATCTCCTGGTTTGATTCTCACTGTATCCCCAAACCAATTTTCACATAACGCTTCTTGTTTGAAACAGATGAAAAATAGAAAAGGAAATAGATTCGGCGTCTACGAGAGTTCTGGGTTGACATAAAACCAAGATGAGTGTTTCCTCGGAGAAAATGTGACACAAAGGAGCGAAAGATAGGAAAACCGCGTATTTTCCTCTGGAAATAGGTCATTTACATTTTGTCTGAACCCATTATGCGAGATAAGGTTGAAGCGGCGAACGTAGTAGGGCGAAAAATGAAGGAAGGAAAGTACATACAACATAAAGTGGGAGCTTCATGAGAGTATGCCATCATCAGAAATAATCTCGGAAATGAACGAGAAGTGACTGTCATCCCAATGAACGGAATCACTGGACAATAAAATGCTTGATATATCATTCATTTTGTTTCACTGGCGTTGTTATATTATAGTTATTAATGTTAAAATGCCGTTATTTGCGTATCGGCCGTGAGTTGTTCAAGACTTTTCGTAATCCCGCTGAAAGATTATATTTTGATTCCGAGGAAAGAACAAACAACGTACCTCGAAATTCTACAGAAAAATTGTGTTGAAATATTTGAACAAGTGATTTCTTAACGGCCGTCGGCCGTTAAAAAATCTTAACGAACGGAGGCTGTTAACATTAACTTTTCAATTGTCATCTGAATACCGTTAAATCAAAATAACAGTATGGGATTAAGAAATAATTTTACTTGAAATTATACACCGAATACTTTTATTCAGTCAATACATCACTAAGTTTAGTAGAAGAACTCGGGCATGCTTTTTGGTTTTGAAAGGCAGTTCCAGATCGTAAAGGTAAGCATTTATGTATCGGAAAATTTCTAAACATGCCCAACATTTGAAAATATATTTCGACTAAATCGTTTTTCTGGAGTTTTTGGGAATCTTTTACTTTCATTCATAATGACGAGAGACGTATCTCAATACAATATGTGCCAGAACGGTTTCAAGTCCTTTTGTAACTTGTTTTCTATTTGCCAGTAATATTTTGCGTAGGTATCTCTATAATTGTGTGGATACACACCTGTACACTACATGTCTGGTGCGGCCTTCAGCAATAATGTGGACTTACATGCGTCACCATAATTTCTCTCATATTTTAATGCAAATAATGCGCACCGAAACCAACGGAAAAAATCATTATTCAATTTGTCCACACGAGTATTTTACTTTTTTGGCGTGTAAATAGTCGGTGTAATATAGAGGTTATGGGGACCTGGAAAGTGCTGCCGCCAGTGGCAATTCTATGAACTAGGTCCACAGGAAACAGGTCAGCACATGTCCACACTATTCAGGTAGATAGAGGATTGAATTCACACATCAAATATAACGAATTTTTAATATTTTGTTGCAATCCCTATCATACAGAATGGTCCAGCAATAATTATGTGGACTCCTAAAATGGTTTGAATAATGGGGACTCTGAAGTTGAATGATAGACACGCTACTTTTGAATCTAAAACTCACATCAGCTTGCAGGTGGCAGAAATCTTATCTGGACAAATATAGAAGGTAACTTCATCTCCACAGGGCACTTGACCTGATTGGAGTATTCCTTACGGAAAAATAATAATAAGAAATTTCAATAACATCACACAATGTAATGCAAGGAATGGGTCGCTGGTGGAATGATGTAAACCCTGCATTCGAATCTACATGATTTTCAGACCCAATGGTTACTTGTGGAAGTGGATCTGTACCTATACCTACACGTAATGGAACCAATGAAATGTTTGGAATATTTCGTGCAGATTCCGTAGTTTTCACAGAGCAGTTTCGACCTGGTGGGTTATCAGTGCTTACTTGTCACGTTAACACCAGAAGAATCCATGAGATATTGACAAAAATATTTTGAGCAGCTGTTTCATTTACAGTGTACAGCATTATGTTTGTAGTATATGGAATACTTCATTGTTATTGATTTTGAAAAAAATTTGTTCCTGATGAAATTCTCTGAATCATCCCAAATCTGAATTATGAACAATAATTTGATTTTTCACGACCCTGCATGAGGAGCCATAGCTGTGTCAGAACATTTCAGTCGTAGTGTGATTTATTTATTATTTGCAGCAAGAATATGGAAACTTCCGTAACATATTTTATTGAATGTGCTTTTACGATGGAAGGAAGAAAGAAGGAATATAATTTTATGTATACAGGGTGGGTCACCAAAAACGAAACAGATCGAATATCTTCAAATCACATGTGTTGCGAAGAAAATGCAAAAATACGTCGATTTTTAATCCAAGGGTGACATCTTCCTACCATAAATTCAACTGTCATACCTCTTCCCCCACCCCTTGGTCACTATTACCCAAACAATTTGAATGTGGAAAGTAGTAATTTTGACACATCATTAAAAAGGTAATTTCATAAGGAATTCAGCCATGTCAATTTTAGCTACCCAACTTTCTATTTTGGCGTCCTCTTGAGAAAAAAACAACTGATCTGTATCAAATTGTGATACGTCATTTGCAAGCTAATTTGACGTAAATTCGGTAACAATGCATTAGGGAATAGCGGCTCCAAAATGGCGGACAAGATTTAAAATTATGGTCCGATTTGATTCAAATTTGATAAGTGGTGGTTTTCAGAGTCGCAAATTATAAATTGTTTGTCAGTGCAAAAAAAACTAAGATGGTGGCTCCAAGATGGCGGACGATATTTGTAACTATAGTCCGATTCGAATCAAAATTAGTGTGTGGGGATTTTCGGGGTCGGAAGTTATGATTTTTTTGTCGATACAAAAAACAAGATGGCGGGTGAAACGGACCATAATTACAAATTTCATCCGCCATCTTGGAGCCACCATCTTATTTTGTGCACTGACAATTTATAATTTCCGACCGTGAAAACCACCTCTTATCAAATTTGAATCAAATCGGACCATAATTTTATATGTTTTCCGCAATTTTGGAGCCGCCATTTTAATTTTTTCCTTAGAAAAATTCCCTAATGCATTGTGCATTGTTATGAGAGAGAAATATACTTTATTGTCGAAGAAACAAATTCTTATTGACAAAGCTTGTAAAGAATATTAAAAATAAACATGAAAATAAACAGCCATTTTGACGCAGTTTCACGAATATGTCATAAAGTTAAAAAATATTAGTAAACACATATATATATATGCAAGACAATGTATAAGGTAAAAAATTGGTAATTAATGATTCAGTTCACAAACTCATCATACGTCTAACAATTAAATTTTAAAAAATTGCATTTGTGCATTTGTATGATAGGAAGATGTCCCCCTTGGATTAAAAATCGACGTGTTTTTGTATTTTCCTCAGAACACATGTGTTTTGAAGATATTCGATTTGTATCGTTTTCGGTGCCCCACCCTGTATATCAAAATGCCATCTGCTTGGCGTAGTATGAAGTACAAGTGAGTAAAATTCCATTCTGAACAATATTTTCCCTTAACTTTTGATTCTACCGCGAGAAATAAATATATCGGATTATAACTTTTTGAAAACAAATCATGTTTTTCAAACTCCCACGTACAGGGTCGATTTAATTTGGTGTGTACAATTTAGGTTTAGGACGAAGCAGAGGTTTTTATCAGAAATGGAATTTTTGAGGAACCAATGAGTACTGAAAAATTATTCCGTATTAGAAATTCATACTGGACACTATTATATTTGAATTTGTTTCCCACTAAGAATGTCAATATTTTATAGATTCTTCTTATGCTAACCTGACAAGGAAGAACTGACGATGACCTGTTAGGTCGAAAGCGCTATTACTATTAATTTATTAAAAGAACTGTATGCGTTTGATAGGAAAAGAACACCGCACATTGACTACGTAAAATCGTTTTCAGCTAATTTCGCTTAAATTTCGATATGTTGTAGATCCTGGCATCCTCATTATGTAGCCCAATTCACAGATCGATCCTGTGACCAGTTTTTGACCTAAATGGTGTCGAAAATTCGATTATTGCATCGATTTGATTCTTGTGCTCTAATTTGAACTTGAACTTTATTAGAAATGAACTAATAGCATCCAAGCTATAGCTCATGATTTCCTTAATTCAAATAAAAAATAATATCTCACAAAGGGTGTTGCATTACAGCATGGTAAGACAATTTTCAAACAAATAGATATATATCAATTCCATAATCGTTTTGATTTTCACTCAATGAGTTAAAACCATACAACAAACCACTAGAATTCAATAAGTTTTTAAAAAAGTATGGGTGTTCATCAATTCCCCGGGACAACACAATAAACATTTCAACTACTGAATCATCAAAAACTGGGGTGTTTCTTGTTATTATTTTTTTCATATAAATAGTCTATTCCAGTATTAGAATTTTTATCAAAATTAATGCAATAATAATAGTAATAGGAAATAGAAGATTTCCATTGAAAATTTTGACACCTTGTATCTTAAAAACGAAGCATCACCGGACCTATGTTCATATAAACTTTTCGTCTTAGAATCACTCAAAAAATCACTCCTTTAAGTTTAGCCACGTACTTACATAACACCCTGTGTTTTTTACGGTTTAAAAGTTTATTTATCAATGGTATTTCAAGTAGGTATCTCTGAAAATTCTGAACTCAATTCCATAGATCACCAACTCTTGTGACTAACTACTTAGAATTTTAAAATACCTATTCAAGTAAATAAAATTTTCATTTCATTTCCATGCGCAGAGGTGTTCACAAAAATAATATTCAATTACTTGTTTGACGACGGGGTGGGGAGGAAGAGAAGAGCAAATATTCAAGTATCATAATAGAGACTTTTATTAAGAGTATTTGAATGCGGCTGGCTGTAAGTCACGGTTGAGGCATGGTGGCTGGAAATAAGGGGTGTGGGGAGAATCATTCCGTTTCATTTTCACTTAAATTCAACTTTCACAGTGAGAATAAGGAATTACACTGTAAGAAAAGATAACGTTTTAATTGTAAAGAATTATTTTATCTGTATACATGATGCATGTAGGATCACTTCACGCACCTATTCATTCATTCATATCGACTACAACCCACTTCATAACTGTTCCAAACTGAGAAAGATTCAAACGCCATATTTACGCGGTCTGATGTCACTTGTATTGTACTACAAACGTTTGTTCTGTGAGAGCTCTGTAAAAGGAAGATCTGTTCCCATTTTGAATCACATTGTTCAGTGAAAATTAAGGAGATGACTGACGTTACTTATATTTATTCAATGAAATACCGATAATATTTGGAGCGAATTTGAGCTAGTGTTTGAATTCATCTGTGATTCTTTAATTTTCTGTTTCAAACATTATCAAAAAAAAATAATAATCGTTTTTTACCCAGTTTGACTTGTAAAACTTGAAAAAATATATAAAAAATTACCAGTGTGATTTTCTGTCATGACCAATCCATAATAATTATATAATTTTGTTCTGAAGGTGTTTCATTTGTAAGCATTTAAATTTAACAGGGAAAACTATATACGGTTGGACAGGCAACCATATGAAAAAAATGTCAAATTCTGGCCGTTTGTTTTCTAGTTTTAACGGATTGAGTGAAAATCAATAAATTGTGATATTGAAATTCATCTATTTTCTCTTTGTGATATATTTGTGACACCCTGTAGCTCGAAAACTGGGCCTAGGATCGATCTGTGAATTGGACTACGTAATGAAGATGCCAGGATCTACAATATTTCAAAATTGGAGTGAAAACCATTTAATGTAGTAAATGTGCGGGAATTCTTTGGGCGGTTCATAAAGAACAATTCAATTTATTTAAAATTCTTAAATTTTTATCATAATTTTTTTCAGTCTGGAATAAGTTATCCTATAATAATTTGTTATCAATAATCGTCAAAAAATGCAGAGGCAACTTTTAGATGTTTTGGTGAAGGTACTTTATCGATTCATGTATGAAACCCTGGATACTCACATAAGCTGTCCGTTTCACCATTTTTGTCTTCAAGATTTGAAGATGTTCTGGAATGATTTGGGAGTTGAAATTCCATGAAAATTTTCCTTTTTGAATCTTTTAACCGGAAACATGGGACCCAGAAAAGCATACCCTCCTTTGCACGGAATATTCCGTTTATCACTGTGCCCTTCCGATATACGGGGCTTCGGGGAAAGGGCCTGTCTTATACGCGACATTGGCTGATTCACTAACAAGAAGAAACGAGAAACTATGAAGGGAGATTGTCGATTGGGACAAACTAATAAATATTCTTGTATTAATGGAATCTCCGAGCATAAAGCTAATTGTCGATTGGGACAAACTAATAAATCCTCCGTCGCCGAACATACGCTTACAAAAAGTGACCACCGCATAAAATTTGAAGAAACACAAGTCTTAGCAACTACTTCCTCTTACCATGTTCTCGTTAGGGAGGCAATCGAGATCAAAAAGCATAAAAACAACTTTAACAAAATTGAAGACTTCATAAAATTGAACAATACCTGGATCCCAACCTTAGAAAGAACGAGATGTTTACCTGTCCCCTCGAATTTAATTACACAAACAAATGTACCTGGGAACAATAATCAACTTACCTATGGACAAAATTACTTGATCCGTTGATGAGAAATCAGGTATATATAATCTGAGACCAAGAGTACCACTTCAGTGATAGTAGAATACTTACACTCGTAATTTTCTGAAGAAGCCTACCGCACGTGTAGGCGAAACGTCAAAACCCAAGAAAAATGGATGCATGACCGAAAACCCAAAATCCATACAGAACATTGAGCGAGGGTCGTGAAAGCCTTAATCATTATAAATATCATCAGTATCACAATTTTTTTGGCTTATTCATCAAGTTTCAGCCCAATCTTTCATATAGAGTGTTAGTTATATGACAACATATATTCAAATTCATGCTATCTATGCCCACAAATTTTTAAAATAATATGTCGTTCCGTTCTCCAGAAACTTCTAAGAGGCCATCGAATGTGAAATACCCTGTATAGGCGTTCAAAATAAGCCCAAATCAAATGAGCTATGCACTTTTTCAAGAAAATATTCCTTATGATCGTTCTCGAAATTTTGGCTCGTTTAGCAAACATAGTAGGCGTTGAAAATGAGAATAATACATTTTCTTTTTTAAAATCGGCCCATGAGTTCCAAAATAACAGGGTGTTGTAGTTTCAAATCGCACACATTGTATTTTTTGATACAAGCAGATGATAAACAAGCGGATCATAAACGATCATGAAAGTGCATGTCGCCCGATAATATTCACGGCTATTACCATAATAATCGCCATTATGATCCTTATTTCATAAATAACTCTCATTCAACATCTAATGGTATTGTTTGACACCATATGTGACTAGGATCCCACTTCATATGTGGGCCGTGGTGGTCGTGTTGGTAGAGCGCTCGCCTCTTAATCACAGGGGCGTGGGTCCGTTTCCCAGCATGATCACTGGTCTCGTGCACGTCATTACACGTTAAAAGGCAAGGGCTACGTCTTCCCTTGCTCGCACAAGTCTCTGATTTCTGAGGGTTGCTCGTAAGAACAAATATTTCAAGAACATATGTCGTGACTGTCATAATTCAGTTCATTGTTTGTATCATTACTTCTCAATTAAATCTTCAAGAGCGCCAATGAAGCCATAGGTTTTATCGTTGAAATGAAATGTAATTTAACAAAACCTTTCCCTAATATCTTGTATTGCGTTCAATCCCAGTTTCAAAGAAATAAATGAGAATCTGCGAAGAGATGAAAAGGGATTTGTTTCCTCAGCGCCTGAAAACTCATGAAACGAGAGGAGCAAAACCTTGATGAAAATTTAATGAAAATTTGGAATAAGTTATTTGTAACTGTTCACTCCATTTCAATAAAGCTAAGCTTACTCAGTCTCGTAGACAGTAATACTCAACATAATTGCAAATTGCAATTAGGCGAGCTAATAATTCCCTAAAGAAATTTTACTTCATTAAAACTACTAATCTTATTCTACCAGAGTTTTAAATATGATGGAGAGTGCTGATTCTGTAATAACTGGAAGAAGTTAAAAGTGTTGAGCTTGTTAATCAAATAAAAGCAAACCATGGAAGAATGATTATCCCAGTAACTAAACAGAGTCTGGAGAGAACAATACTGAAAATGTATTCGAACTAGAATGACCATAAACTAAAGACAAGAAATTGTGTAACATTTACGCGGTTATCGTTACTCATATGACACTTTTCCGGGTTTTGAGTCCGTCGTTCATCACGACACATATTTGACGTTTCGCCAACACCACTGGTTCGCACGCCCTAGAAAGATTTTGGCAGATGTCAGCTACTCAGTTCTGATATTATGCTCCTACAACTCATCGCCATCACATATGAAACAAGTTGAAGAAACCTAAAAATTAAAAACTGAAATTTAAAAAATAATTCTGGGAAACCTAGCAGGTTTCCATTATCTTCAACTCATCAGTACAAATACTCCACATCTCTTACCAAAATATTAATATCTATACATTCACAAATTTATTTTATTTTCTCACTCAACAATCATTTAAACTTTTTCTCCACCCCGAATTTAATTTCTTCAGTTAGCTCAATAGATCGGCACGACCAATCAGCCTAACATCCTTCATGCTGAAAGGACTTGAAAGGATCCTGGACAACCACCAGTAGACCTATCAAACCGGCTAATCGACAGATTAAGCATCACATATTCTTGTCACTCAATAACAAGGAGATTGCGGTGGTCATATTTCTCGATACTGATGGAACATTCGATAACGTACTACCAAACTCTATTGGATTCGCTTTGATTGTAAGAAGAATAGAACCAACCATATCAGTCTGGATCTACACCATGTTCATGAACCGCATTGCCACTATATCTCTTCAAGATGAGGTCATTAGGTTCAGGGTCTCCAGGGGATTCCCACAAGGTGGGGTAATTTTCCCCCTTTCATCACTTCTGATGGACAACCTCTTCAATGTCTTCGAGAGGAGAGGGGTAGAACTTCAGGCTTATTCTGACGACCTTGTTTTGGCAAGGACTACGTAAATATTCTCCAAAGAACGTTGGATGATGTTCACAGTTGGTGCCAGGGGCAACAGATATCTGTCAACTCCAACAAAACTTTGATTATACCCTTTATTAGGAATATAAATCTAGAAGACCCAAGTCCACCTTCTTTTAAAGACAAGGTTATTCCATTTGCGGCAGAAGTGAAATATCTAGGGGTCACCCTTGATAAAAATCTTACACGTATCGCTCATTTGGATAAGGTTCTCCACGAAGCCAGAATGTCTTTATGGAATTGTAGGAACATTTGTAGAAAATCTTGGGCATGGCCCAAAACAAATCCATGGGATATATGTGATGATTGTGGGAGCAAAGATTACATACGGTGCCATTGCCTGGTGGCCGAAAACTTCACAGCGAACGGCCTAGGTGAAGCTGTGAGTTCACAGAGACAGACTTGTCTGGCGATCACAGGTGCCATAAGCACCACACCGTCAGTATCTATGGAAATCCTACCAGACCTACCTCCTCTCCACATCTTCCTGAAAAGAGAGGATAGATGGACAACCTACAGGATCATACATAACCAAATACATGTAACAGACTAATACAGACTGCTGATTGACACTGAAAGTTCCAGCAATCTGGGAACGACCTCTGATATAATACCTCCAACAGTAAATTTCAACCTGCCTCATACCGTTCTAATTCCGAAGAGGGGCGACTGGGTTCTCCAAGAAGAAGGACTACTGAGAGCAGATTACTGTTGGTTTACAGATGGTTCAAAATCAACCTCAGGTTCTGGTGCAGGTGTATACTAGAACAGAAATATCAACCTGTCTAGGATTATATGTGTAGAGAGACTGGAAGAAACCAACCTCACACAAAGATCAAATATACATTGAACACCTGGAAGGCAAGAAAAGAATTAAACTTCTGGCAAAACCTACCAGGATTGGTTCATTCCAATGCATTCATACATTCCTCAAAGAATTAGAACAAAACACTGTTAAACATCAACAGGGATGACCTGCGATGTCTAACAGGCCTACTCACAAGCCACTATCGTTTGAATCATCACATGACAATACTTAAACTGTTGGAGGACTCAACATGTCGTCTCTGTCTCGGGCACATACTTTGTGCCTGCCCCGCCGCTTACTGAATGAGATTTTCGATGTTTGACAGAGTTCCACTCTCTCCCTCAGACCTAAAAGATCATACACTAAATAAACTGATCGGCTTCGTCAAGAAGCTGGGTTCATTTGGTGAAATATGAATTGGTATGAGCCATAATGGACCTGCCACAACCACAATATTTCTGTTCACCTTGAAGATTTCTGGTCAAGGATTTATAAGATGTGGTTCTACAGGCCCTCCGATGATTTCTGGCAAGTAGTGTTTTTTCATATAATTTTCTCATATCCTTTCAGTCAGAAGTGTTAGTTATATTTGAAATAATGAGAAGATGAAAGTCAAACCTCTCACATCGTGCTTCACGAAAGGAATTCGGTCAGAGTAGTGATATGACAAAATGTCACGATTTGGTTGTAATACTGACGAGAATATTAATGAAATTATAGAATCAAATATACCAAAAAATACTGTTCACAGTAAACAATTTGTGTGGAAAGCATTTATGGACTTTTGTAATGATAGAAAGTGGAAAAATTAGCGTCGATTTCAAAGGATTGGGCTGAGAACATGAGGAGAAAAAATGGTACAAAGTTTAAAGAAGCTACGGTCAAAACCATGTGGATCCTAACAAGTGATCTGTTACAAGAAAAATATTATAGAAAAATGAATGTTATTATTGACTCATTAAAAAGTGTTGTATTTCAACAAGCGCGAGCTGCCTGCGATTCTATACGACGAAACGAAACGATTACCAAGGAAAAAAAATTACTAATCACTCCGATAGATCGACCGCGGTCAGTCGATTGGCCAAAAGTGGTGTACAAGAGCAAGAGCTTATAAGAATTACGGGTCATAGCAATGCTAACTTAATAAAACCCTACTTGAAAATTGACGAAGAACATTATAATAAAATTATCAATAGCATGCCTAGTGGAAATACATTTTCATTAGTTACAGAAATTAACACGTCTGGCTCTTCATTTAACTTTTCTAATTGTTCTTTTGTCCATTGCACCTTTAAATAAATTGTTTTTGCTCTATATTTTTACTAAAATTAGCAAAAAAATCTCTATTCGAATAACCTCGAACATTTCTCAAGCTTGTTGCTTATCGACAACAGACCTCCGCTTACGGTGTCAGTCTGTGTCAGTCTGTTTCCAAGCAACAAGCTTTCGAAAAATGATCGATGTCCTTGGGTTATTACTACTGATTAATATACGCCTATTCTAACAGTCGAAGAAATTACTTCAATTTCTTAGAATCGACCAATCAACGCTTGATTAGTGATAAAAACCTACCTAGCTTTCCCAATAAAGTGATAAATATGCATCTTGCTCACGTAATCAAGCTCGCCGTGAATGGTGTTCAAATTTCTATCTTGACAACTATAACTATCAGATTATTTTCGAGTTGTTAGAATAAAATAAAATGGCAAGAGTTGGTCAAGAATCATTAAAATGCATTGAAAAAACTGTACTCAGTGTTGTTCCGAGAAACACTGTGAATAACCTTAAGTCTATATGAAAGCAGTTCGAAACATTTCTAAAGGAGAAGCATTATGAACTTCGAGAAACGACTTCAAACGAAGAGCTTGGGCTAATAATGAAAGATTGTGCTTTCAATATGAAGAGAGTTGATGGTGAAGATTATAAAATAATGTGTCATAAAGACCATGTGGAACATGATATTGAATTCAAAGGAGCGAGGGATGCGAAAAATGCGAAACGAAAGCAGCTTCAGTCTGTTCCCGAGAAAAGAAAACAAAGTTCGAATGTTTCATGTAAGGAAGATTTATATAAAATAATGAATCTATGGAACGAAGATTGTCCAGAAGGACTTAAAAAAAAGTTATTTCATATAATAGGTTTTGAACTAGCCTGGAGAGGGGGCGAGGCAGCTAGATGCAAAGTGCATTTTTTCAAGGAGGAGAAAAAGTTAAACGGTGAACTAACCGGAAGATTTGAATACAACCCGATATTTTCCAAAACACGCCAGGGAGGAGCTCAAAAATTATCCGATAGTAAGTGGTTAGTGCCTAATCGAAATAATCTCGATGTGTGCCCGGTAAGGTTATTCAAAATACTTTTATCAAAACGCAGTGATAAAATTACGTCAGATCGTCTATTTTTGACTGATAATCCCTATTGGAATAAAAACTCTTCTGGATGGTACAAAAATATGCCTATTGGTGTAAATGAGATTGGGAAATGGATGAAACAATCAGCTGAAGAAATAGGGGTTGATACTCTGACAAACAAGATCACGAATCATTCAAATCGATCAAGTGTTGTTTCGAATTTTGCCAAATCAGGTGTCCCGAAAGAACAGCTCATCAAAATGACTGGACATGCAAATGCTAAGTCATTAGGACCTTATTTACAGTTAGACGAGGAACATCATGCTAGTTTAATCAACAACTTGAGACCAGGACCTTCTGGAAGAGAAACATCAGGCGATGTGAACATTATTAAGTACTTACCAGTTGTGATTTTTTGATGAAATTTATGTCAAAATTAATTCATGTAGTTGTGTATTAATCTCCCTAAAATACATTCGAGATCATATTTTTATATCTAAATACATTTCAAATTGCATTCAAATTTTATTGTCTTTTGACAAAACATCTCGAATCAAGGGAAGTAGAAAAAATTGCTCCAGCAAGCTCTCGCGATTTTTTCACTCCTTTGATTCTCGATTTTTTGTCATAACACTAAAATTTTCATGCAATTAAAAATGTACTTATTTATCGATAAAAATATGATCTCTTTTGTATTTACCCCCGAAAATAATTTCTCTCCAACGGGGTTTCATTTTCACGAACCCTCAACCTTCAGTCATCCATTTAGAAGCAATCAAAAATGATTTGCTGATATATCAGTGCCCTACAAAAACATTGTTATCCACAAACTTGAAACTTATATTGTTTGTTAACGATCGCTTCTCGATAATGGTCATTAGCCCATGTCTGAAAGCATTCTTACATTGTTTGTATATACTTACCAAAACGCAAATTGCGTATTCAGATTTATTCAGACTGCTTCAAACAACAAATCCTCTTCAACTGTTCGTGGGTGCGGAAACTTTTCGCTCTCGAATCCCAACGACTATTGTGAATTACAAATTGCTTGCTTTCGATTCAACTTTCTCGTTCTTTGGATAACATACACATATTTCCAAACCCAACTAACATTATAGGAATACTAGTTTGTTCATATCTTGAGCTATGTAGAAAGTTAAATTCATGTCGGAAATTCATGATCAAGCGTTTCATCACGTTTTTAGATCAAACTGTTCAATTTTCCTATAGATTCACTCAGTGGTGACAGAAAATCGTTTCGAGGTGGATTTGTTTTGGGATGAAATTTCAGTGTATTTGCTTCTAACATGTATCTTTAGCAATTATTTCGAACGAGGAAGGTTTTCCTCTACATTCAAGTTATCTAAAGTAACACCTATATCCAAGAGACTTCCACTACGAGTCGTTAAAGGACTTTTTGTTAGTTGTAGAGTTGAAAGTTGACTAACGAAATATGCCCCAAACATAGCCTGTGCATGCAGGTAAAGGACTATTCATAATTATCATCATTATTTAATGTAGGTGACCAGCAATTATATTTGTTGATAATCGGCCCCGATTTCAACTTTAACGTAAGCAACTGTAATTGTTGTTTCAATAGGTTGATTGACTTTGAAACTATGAAAAATAAAATAACATAATTTATTATTTCTTTCAAATATTTATACAAAAAATAACATTTAATCCATGGCTACCCCTATGTACAATGTTAACGATTTAGTTTGTCTTATGGAAGTTTTCTCCCATACTTTTGGGGTGTTTTCCGAATGCATCATCATTTAATTATACTACATTCACTGTTTATTAGTAGAAATGCCAATCCTCCAGTCTTTCCGGAACCATAATTCTGTTCAATAATATTTATTTTACTGAAAATTTTGGCAAGAAGAGTACAAGAAGAAGAGTAGGTACTTGTAAGTTCCGTAATTTTTGCATTAGAATTCTGAATTGTGTAGCACATTATCTCCAGTGTACTTTTCAATTTTTTCAACCTTTCTTTGGCGAGTTATTAGGAAGTGTCCCTTCATAAGTAAATTCCAGTGCTCATTAGTTATTTTCACTCATATAATTTACTTTGTTGAGAATATCTAGAAATTTGTAGGACATGTATATTCTTCTGTTTTTTATAATACCAAATTACTTATATAGCTTCGAAATCTGCATGAAATTTTGCGTATATAGTAAATTTCAGGTAAATTTGACAAAATGGTACTTTTTATGATTTTTTGAATAATTCTGAATCGATCGTCCTCACAATTGCTCCACCTTCAACCATTCTCGAGCTGAAGAGTTCATCTAGAGTGGTAAAGAGTAATTTATGACGTTGTATACCTTTTATATGCCAAATCTTGTACTCTGAAATTATACGTTCATAGTGCGAATTGCAAAGAAATCTGTCAATTTTTCATGATATTTAGGACTTTTCATGATTTTTTGACTTTTTTCGATTTTTCGAATATTTTTGTTTTACATCGATTGACTCGCAATTCACAGATTATACTAATTTGATCAACCTGAATTGATTGGCGTTCGCAGAATTTCCGAGTTGAAGAGGTCATCTAGAGTTGGAGGGAGTCATTTCCCTCCATATTTTTTTTTCAGATCAATTTATGACACTTTTGACGTTGTATTCATTTTATATGTCAAACCTTTCATCTCAGCATACACAAATCATATATTTTCGGAATCTGCATGACATTTTACGTTTATAGTGCAAATTGCAAAGGAATCTGTCGATTTTGTATTTTTCATGATTTTTAGGACTATTCCCGATTATTTGACTTTTTTCGATTTTTCGATTTTTCGAATATTTTTTTTCAAGGATTGACTCGAAATTCACAGATTATACTAGTTTGATCATTTTGAATCGATTGGCGTTCGCAGAATTGCTCTATCTTCAACCATATTCGAGTTGAAGAGTTCATCTAGAAGTGGAGGGAGTCATTTCCCTCCATATTTTTTTCCAGTCCTATTCGTGACATTTTTGACGTTGTATTCTTTTTATATGTCAAACCTTTCATCCCGCAGCATACACAAATCATATATTTTCGGAATCTGCATGAAATTTTACGTATATAGTGCGGATTTTGTATTTTTCATGATTTTTAGGGGTCTACCCCTTTGAACTATTTTCGATCTTTTGAATATTTTCGTTTAACATCGATTGAGTAGAAATTCACAGATTATATTAATTAGATCATTCTGAATCGATTGGCGTTCGCAGAATTGCTCAATCTTCAAAAGTTTCCGAGTTGAAGAGGTCATCTTTGGACTTTTTTCGATTTTTCGAATAATTTTGTCGAATGACTCAATAATCACAAGTTTTATAACTTCATCATTCTGAATCGATTGGCGGTCGCAGATTTGATATATTTTCACCAATTCGCCAGTTGAAAAGTTCATCTGGAGTTGAGAGGGGTAATTTCCTGTAAATTTTCTAAAATTTGGTATTGTTCAATATTTCATTTAAAAAATGTTGATTTTGTAAATAGGTGCATTTTTTTGACTGATAATCTTTTGAAATTTTGTCAATTTGTCATCGTTTTTGGTATGATTCGAAACTGGGCTCGAAAAAATACAGTTAAGAGACACGCAAATAAGAATTTTCAAAAATTTCGTCGTGCGAGGAAATTTTTTAATTTAATGTTTTTGTGCCAATCTGCATGGAATTTGCATGTATGGTGCAAATTTCAAGTGAATCTGATAATTTCGCATTTTTCATGATTTTTACGAATTTTTTCGAGTATATTTTTTTCGATGTTCACCTTGAAATTCACAGAGTATTACTTATTTTTTCATTCTGCTCGTTGAGATGCAAAAATAATAAATTTAAGGTTTTCATTATTCTCTCAATATTTCACTTAGAAAATGTTGATTTTGTGGATAAGTGCATTTTTTTCGACTGAAAATCTTATGTACTTTTGTCAATTCGGGTTCAAATAAAGAAAACTAAGAATTTTCGAAAATTAGATCGCCCCAGGGAATTTTTACGTTTTATTCCTTTTTTGTGCTAATCCCTGAATCTGAGCATATACAAATCACATATTTTCGAAATCAGCATGGAATTTTGCGTATGTGGTGCGAATTTCAAGCAAATCCGATGATTTCATATTTTTCTAGATTTTTGTATAATAAATAATTCGTTCTTTTTTAATATAAAACATGGTTGACTTTATTCCTCTGTGGATCTCTTCATATGCGAAATCAGCACGTATTTTACAGTTAGAACGCCATTCGACTTAGTAAATGTTGTTTCTGAGGATGTCTGCATTTTTAAGACTGAAAATATTCTGAAATTTTGTTAAATAAAAAAAAATTGATATCAGGTTGCCGAGATACATTTGAAGGTAGCTTTTATGATGCGACTGATCTGTTTTTTCTAAATGGTAAACGTCCTCAATTACATTGATTTCAATATTGTCTTTTATGAAAATGATGGAAAACTTTCCAACTCTTCCTACTCTTCATTTATCATTCTTGAATATCTCCAACCACCACCCACTCCCTTTAACTTGTCACCTGTCAACTAAGAGGAAAGATCGTATTTCACCGTGTAAAAAAAACATAACTAGAGCAGTAAAAACACGTCGTCTGCTCCCTTTGAAATCAACTGACATGACAAAGCTGTCAATGTGTGAACCGAGAAAACGGAAATCCCTCGTGAAATAATACCTGAACATATTCATGATACACAAACATGTTTTTATTTCGCTTCGCGCAGTCCGTATGAGGAACTCGTGTTCTACTTTCAGCATTGTGGATGTGTGTGAGTTCACGACTGGAAGGAATTCACTTGTATTCCCTTGTGAGATTTTGTTTCTCGTGATGAAGATGATAATTCTGATGCACTTTCATGGCTGAATTGACATTTTTTGACTTTTCCAGTACGTATATTTTTCGACCATATGATGTAGAATATACTGGAGTTTTATCCCAACACCAAACCACAATTTTTAACACCACGACTAGTGTTTCCATCAAGTGATCATTTAGAACAAATAATAATGAAATTACAACTCTCAAAAACAGATGAATTTTTCAACTCGAGAACTGTTGAAGATAGACAGACCACTTCTGTGAACGCTGATTGAATCAGAATTTCATAGGGTGCAAACTATACAACAAATTGAATGAAAAAATAAAATCTGCACCAAATATCAGAATATTCAAAAATAGATTAAAAGAATTCCTCATTGAAAAGTGCTGCTACTCACTAGACGAATTTTTATGTGTGTGATATTTTTTATATATACAGGCCGTTTCCTTATTTATCATGTGGTAACATTGCTATATTCTAAACCATAATAGATACAAAGACGATTAAATGGGAAAAAAGGTAAGTATTGTGGTGAGCAGTAAATTGGTCATAGAAAATTTACGGGGATTCTCGCCCTTCCCAACTTATACAGGGAAAACTGAAAATGCTGTTTTCGGTTTTTTACGAATAGAATTGTTATTTCAGAAAATATAAAAAAATTAAATAGGAAAGTTTTATTGTATTCAAAATGTACTGGAACAACGTAACGATAAATTTTTAATCAAACGTTTCGTGTCAACACCGCCATCATCAACTATTTTTTTCAAATACGGACCTGTCTATTTCATCACAAATATTGATAGAGCGATAAAATCACAATTCAGTGGTATATCACACTCGACATTTTTATAACGTTTCATGTAAAATAACTAGCATCATCAGTGACAACAGCATTTTTAGTTTTCCCTGTATAAGTCGGGAAGGGCGAGAGTCCCCGTAGATTTTCTCTGACCAATGGCTCACCACAATAGTTACATTTTTTCCCATTCAATCGTCTTAGAATATATTTAGAATATAGCAATGTTACCACATGATAAAAGAAACCTGTATATAGGTTTGAAGGTGGTGTGTGATATTTTTTATATATAGGTATGTAGGTGGATGTGTGCATGTATATGTGTTTATATACATATATCAATGTGTGTGTATATTTGTATTTTTGTGATATATTTTATACTTTTACTTGTTTTATTTAGCTGACTAGACGAATTTTTCATGTAAATTGTAATTAATCACTTTTTTGTTCTTTTTGTATTCCTATGGAACAAATACTATATTTGTGATATACATGATATATTTTTGTTTTTGTACTTTGTGTTCTTTGACGTGGTTTTTCTTTTATATTTTCATTGTGATTATTGTAAATGAAGAACGAATAAACTATCTATCTAATTATGATGGAATTTGAATACTGTGTTGAGTTGAAAAAAAGTTATGAACAAACACCAATTTTGAATAAATACATTAGCAAATTTTCGAAAATTTTCATAGGTTCCGTTAAAAGCATATGAAATCTTTAATCGACTTGGATTCAGGAAAGATTGAATTTCACAAATATGAGCAAAAAAATATAAAAAAACTGTTTTATACGGAAATGATTCCATATAAACTTTTCAACTCAGGAACGGTTAGAGATAGAGCAATTCTGCAATCGATTCAGAATGATGGAATTAGTATACTGTGTTCATTTGAAATCAATATATCAACAGAAAAAAAAAATTAATGGACACATTACCAAATTTTCGAATATTTTTAGTTCTAAATAGCAGATGTTCTGTAAAAGACCTATGAAATCTTGAAACGATCCGGAATTGATCTGAAATTTGGTGAGTGTATACAAAAATGTTTGAATTTTACGATAATGGATACAGGCATTACTAAAAAAAATGTTTGACAGGAAATTGCCGCTTTCAATTCCAGATGAAATTTTCAACTCCGGAACGGATAGAGATAGATCAATTCTGCCTACGCCAATCGATTCAGGATGCTGGAATTGGTACACTGTGTTGATTCTGAATTGATATATTCTCAGACAAAAATTTTGTATGAACACATTACCAAATTTTCGAATATTTTCAGCTTAAATTTACAGAGGTTCCGTAAACGATTTATGAAATCTTGAATCGATTCGGAATTGATTTAAAATTTGGTGCGTGTATGCAAAAAGTTTAAATTTTAGGAAAATGAATATACTTAAACATTACGAAAAAAATGTTTAGCAGGAAATTACCGCTTTTAATTCCAGATGAACTTTACAACTCCGGGACGGATAGAGATAGATCAATTCTGCCTACGCCAATCGATTCAGGATGCTGGAATTAGTACACTGTGTTGATTCTGAATTGATATATTCTCAGACAAAAATTTTGTATGAACACATTACCAAATTTTCGAATATTTTCAGCTTGAATTTGCAGAGGTTACGTAAACGATTTATGAAATCTTGAATCGATTCGGAATTGATTTAAAATTTGGTGGGTGTATTCAAAAAGTTTAAATTTTAGGAAAATGAATATACTTAAACATTACGAAAAAAAATATTTGGCAGGATATTACCGCTTTTAATTCCAGATAAACATTTCAACTCCGGAACGGTTAAAGATAAAGAAATTCTGCGAACGCCAATCGATTCAGAATGATAGAATTGGTATACTGTGTTGTTTGGAATTCATCAATATATCAACAGATGAAAAAAATTTGAATGGACACTAAGCACCAAATTTTCGAATATTTTCAGTTCTAAATAGCAAAGGTTCCGTAAAAGACGTATAAAATCTTGAAACGATCCGGAATTGATTTGAAATTTGGTTAGTGTGTACAAAAATTTTTGAATTTTACGAAAATGAATATAAGCGTTACAAAAAAAATGTTTGGCAGGAAATTACTACTTTTAATTCCAGATGAAATTTTCAACTCGGGAACGGATAGAGATACATCAATTCTGCCTACGTCAATCGATTCAGGATGCTGGAATTGGTACACTGTGTTGATTCTGAATTAATATATTCTCAGACAAAAATTTTGTATGAACACATTACCAAATTTTCGAATATTTTCAAATTGAATTTGCAGAGGTTCCGTAAACGATTTATGAAATGTTGAATCGATTCGGAATTGATTTGAAATTTGGTGGGGGTATGCGAAAAGTTTAAATTTTAGGAAAATAAATATACTTAAACATTACGAAAAAAAATATTTGGCAGGAAATTACCGCATTTAATTCCAGATGAACTTTTCAACTCCGGAACGGATAGAGATAGATCAATTCTGCCTACGCCAATCGATTCAGGATGCTGGAATTGGTACACTGTGTTGATTCTGAATTAATATATTCTCAGACAAAAATTTTGTATGAACACATTACCAAATTTTCGAATATTTTCAGCATGAATTTGCAGAGGTTCCGTAAACGATTTATGAAATCTTGAATCGATTCGGAATTGATTTAAAATTTGGTGGGTGTATGCAAAAAGTTTAAATTTTAGGAAAATGAATGTACTTAAACATTACGAAAAAAAATGTTTGGCAGGAAATTACCGCTTTTAATTCCAGATGAACTTTTCAACTCCGGGACGGATAGAGATAGATCAATTCTGCCTACGCCAATCGATTCATGATGCTGGAATTGGTACACTGTGTTGATTCTGAATTAATATATTCTCGGACAAAAATTTTGTATGAACACATTACCAAATTTTCGAATATTTTCTGCTTGAATTTACAGAGGTTCCGTAAACGATTTATGAAATCTTGAATCGATTCGAAATTGATTTAAAATTTGGTGGGTGTATGCAAAAAGTTTAAATTTTAGGAAAATGAATATACTCAAACATTACGAAAAAAAATGTTTGGCAGGAAATTACCGCTTTTAATTCCAGATGAACTTTTCAACTCCGGAAAGGATAGAGATAGATCAATTCTGCCTACGCCAATCGATTCAGAATACCGGAATTGGTACACTGTGTTGATTCTGAATTAATATATTCTCAGACAAAAATTTTGTATGAACACATTACCAAATTTTCGAATATTTTCAGCTTGAATTTACAGAGGTTCCGTAAACGATTTATGAAATTTTGAATCGATTCGGAATTGATTTAAAATTTGGAGGGTGTATGCAAAAAGTTTAAATTTTAGGAAAATGAATATACTTAAACATTACGAAAAAAAATTTTTGGCAGGAAATTACCGCTTTTAATTCCAGATGAACTTTTCAACTCCGGAACGGATAGAGATAGATCAATTCCGCCTACGCCAATCGATTCATGATGCTGGAATTGGTACACTGTGTTGATTCTGAATTAATATATTCTCGGACAAAAATTTTGTATGAACACATTACCAAATTTTCGAATATTTTCAGCTTGAATTTACAGAGGTTCCGTAAACGATTTATGAAATCTTGAATCGATTCGAAATTGATTTAAAATTTGGTGGGTGTATGCAAAAAGTTTAAATTTTAGGAAAATGAATATACTCAAACATTACGAAAAAAAATGTTTGGCAGGAAATTACCGTTTTTAATTCCAGATGAACTTTTCAACTCCGGAAAGGATAGAGATAGATCAATTCTGCCTACGCCAATCGATTCAGAATACCGGAATTGGTACACTGTGTTGATTCTGAATTAATATATTCTCAGACAAAAATTTTGTATGAACACATTACCAAATTTTCGAATATTTTCAGCTTGAATTTACAGAGGTTCCGTAAACGATTTATGAAATTTTGAATCGATTCGGAATTGATTTAAAATTTGGAGGGTGTATGCAAAAAGTTTAAATTTTAGGAAAATGAATATACTTAAACATTACGAAAAAAAATGTTTGGCAGGAAATTACCGCTTTTAATTCCAGATGAACTTTTCAACTCCGGAACGGATAGAGATAGATCAATTCCGCCTACGCCAATCGATTCAGGATGCTGGAATTGGTACACTGTGTTGATTCTGAATTAATATATTCTCGAACAAAAATTTTGTATGAACACATTACCAAATTTTCGAATATTTTCAGCTTGAATTTGCAGAGGTTCCGTAAATGATTTATGAAATCTTGAATCGATTCGGAATTGATTTAAAATTTGGAGGGTGTATGCAAAAAGTTTAAATTTTAGGAAAACGAATATACTTAAACATTACGAAAAAAAATATTTGGCAGGAAATTACCGCTTTTAATTCCAGATGAACTTTTCAACTCCGGAACGGATAGAGATAGATGAATTCTGCCTACGCCAATCGATTCAGAATGCTGGAAATGGTACACTGTGTTGATTCTAAATTAATATATTCTCAGACAAAAACTTTTTATGAACACATTACCAAATTTTCGAATATTTTCAGATTGAATTTGCAGAGGTTCCGTAAACGATTTATGAAATCTTGAATCGACTCGGAATTGATTTAAAATTTGGTGGGTGTATGCAAAAATATTTAATTTTAGGAAAATGAATATACCTAAACATTACGAAAAAAAATATTTGGCAGGAAATTACTGCTTTTAATTCCAGATGAACTTTTCAACTCCGAAACGGTTAAAGATAAAGAAATTCTGCGAACGCCAATCGATTCAGAATGATAGAATTGGTATACTGTGTTGATTGGAAATCATCAATATATCAACAGAAGAAAAAAATTTGAATGGACACTAAATACCAAATTTTCGAATATTTTCAGTTCTTAATAGCAAAGGTTCCGTAAAAGACCTATTAAATCTTGAAACGATTCGGAATTGATTTGACATTTGGTGAGTGTGTACAAAAAAGTTTAAATTTTACGAAAATGAATATAAGCGTTACAAAAAAATTGTTTGGCAGGAAATTACTACTTTTAATTCCAGATGAAATTTTCAACTCGGGAACGGATAGAGATAGATCAATTTTGCCTACGCCAATCGATTCACGATGCTGGATTTGGCAAACTGTGTTGATTCTGAATTAATATATTCTCAGACAAAAATTTTGTATGAACACATTACCAAATTTTCTAATATTTTCAGCTTGAATTTGCAGAGGTTCCGTAAACGATTTATGAAATCTTGAATCGATTCGGAATTGATTTAAAATATGGAGGGTGTATGCAAAAAGTTTAAATTTTAGGAAAATGAATATACTTAAACATTACGAAAAAAAATATTTGGCAGGAAATTACCGCTTTTAATTCCAGATGAACTTTTCAACTCCGGAACGGATAGAGATAGATGAATTCTGCCTACGCCAATCGATTCAGAATGCTGGAAATGGTACACTGTGTTGATTCTAAATTAATATATTCTCAGACAAAAACTTTTTATGAACACATTACCAAATTTTCGAATATTTTCAGATTGAATTTGCAGAGGTTCCGTAAACGATTTATGAAATCTTGAATCGATTCGGAATTGATTTAAAATTTGGTGGGTGTATGCAAAAATATTTAATTTTAGGAAAATGAATATACCTAAACATTACGAAAAAAAATATTTGGCAGGAAATTATTGCTATTAATTCCAGATGAACTTTTTAACTCCGGAACGGATAGAGATAGATCAATTCTGCCTACGCCAATCGATTCAGAATGCTGGAAATGGTACACTGTGTTGATTCTGAATTAATATATTCTCAGACAAAAATTTTGTATGAACACATTACCAAATTTTCAAATATTTTCAGCTTGAATTTGCAGAGTTTCCGTAAACGATTTATGAAATCTTGAATCGATTCGGAATTGATTTAAAATTTGGTGGGTGTATGCAAAAAGTTTTAATTTTAGGAAAATGAATATACTTAAACATTACGAAAAAAAATGTTTGGCAGGAAATTACCGCTTTTAATTCCAAATGAACTTTTCAACTCCGGAATGGTTAAAGATAAAGAAACACCACCAATTCAGAATAATGGGATTGATATACTGTGGTCATTCATTCATAACCAAATTTTCGAATATTTTCAGCTCAAAATTGCAGAGGTTCCGTTAAAAACCTATGAAATCCTATTCGATATCGATTCGAAATTTGGTGAGTATATACAAAAAAGTTTGATTTCAAAAGAATCAAAATCATATGGAGACCGCTTTGAATGGAAAAATGTGCCAAACTTACACGCACCACAACACCGTCATAATTGCACCTTAATTACACCACATCGACAGACCTGAAGACGATTGCATAAACAAGCAATTAAAACGTTGTGAAAACGTTAAAGAAGTCAAACATCTTTCTACTCATTCATATACCTTCAACATCCATATGGGGTCCAGAGGTCCATAAAACAACAATAAGCAACTTCCAGTCATGCTCTTAGACACTCCCGGATTCGTAAACGGAAAACCGCGATTATCTCGCACTGCGACAGGACGTATTACGTAACGCCTTGAGCGGGACTTGACTTTCCTCCGGAAAAGCCTGTTGAATGTACATCGCATTTCGGATTCCGGCATCTGAGTGATAAATTGAGAAAATTCTTCCACACGGCATGAAAATATTGTTTCGATATGCGGGTTTCACATTTTTCAGTGGTGGATTGAACTCATCATGGAAATTGATCGCACTTAGAGTATTGAGAATTGATTGTGGTGATTTTTCCTGAGCAGCGGAGAAATTGAGGGATGAATTTGGGTAATCTTATTGAAGGAGAACGCTACATATCTGCATGCCACTAATGCCATTAGATCTTTTGTATCTGTGGGTTTTTCAACTCAAAATCCGAAGATGCAATATTCAGTTGCTGAACAAAAAATCTTTAAAGCAGGGGTTCCCAACCGGTGGTATGCGGGAACGTTTCAGGTGGTACGGGTGAGTGATGTGCACAACATGTATTAAATGTCCCCTGATTTGCATAATATATCACAGCTCTACCGCAGGAACACTCATTTGTAAACAACTATACGTCACCGCTTCCCGAAACGACCAGATAGAGAGAGACATCTGTGTTCCAGAAGATGCGTTGAACGCTCGACGAGCTCAAAAACAAAATAAGTGAATTATTGAGCGCTTAGGTGTGGAGTTAGCGGGAAGTTGCAGGGATGGACTTTAGGGTCAACCGTTTCTCTAATTTTTTTTGTCACATTAGGCGAATCCCTCTAAATATTCGTCAGCTTAGGACACAGCACATCTAGGACATAAAGATGAAACATATATATCGCAAGTTTGCGTCACATCGACATCGTCAGATTATTGCATGGGAGCTTTTTTTAGGTTCACTCAACACCCCCTAAGAAAATCTGACGCGCTCAATAAAATTTTATTTATTTTTTTCATTTTCAACCCTTACCTACGACCACCCCCATCATGCAAACAATCAGATTAACATACGTACATTATCAAAAATACGTAGGACATTGATGCTATCAATATTTGACGCGCTCGAGTATGTCCATGCAACAGTTTTTTTTACAAATTTGAACATCTATAGCCGCTTCCCCCAGAAGGTATAGATACATTACATAATTTTTTTTTCTTCTTATCATCTAAGCTTTGCAATCCAATAGGTCTCTATGACACTCGAGTAAATCTACATTTAGCATCGTGGGCTCCCCTACTATAAAGAATAAGTATCTGAAAGTTGAATGAAGCTAATACTTTTTGAGCTTTTTCAAAATCAGCCCTGCCCCTATACAACTGGAAATAATTTTATGTCATACTAGTTCATTATTGTGTTTTTATTGCTCAGTCACCAACTATCTAATGTCGTACTTTATGCCCGTGCGGGCATAAAGTTCACTTTTAGGCCCGCGCGGGCATAAAGAGAAATAATTTTTTGTTTAACTTATTCAATAACCTTTATCAATGAAATTACATACGGAATATAGTAATATTATTGCTTCGCTATTTCAATAATTTTGTTAGGAATTCCAAAATCTTCGTTCATTTTGACTTCTAACTTTGACACATATAAAAATTATTGTGATTTTATGACATTTACGTTTGTCAACATTCACCTAGCAACGATAGGGTCTACTATGATAAAATGGCAATGTTATTAATTCATACCGGATTTTTCAAAATACTGATTTGTATTGAGATTGGATTGCAATAACGAACTAGTATGACATAATAGTATATTACGTAACAAGAGTTGTAAGTAACCCATTACGCACGATATGAAACATTTTATGCACGAAGCCGCGCAGCGGCGAGTGCATAAATTTCGTGAGTGCGTAATGGGCTTACAACTCCTGTAACGTACTATACTTTTTCTACGCCCATTCATTTTCTTCCATTAAATAAAAAACATCGCAATCATTTAAACTTTATTATAATAGTTGTTAATTGAATTGAGAAAATGTTCGGGCACAATTATATTTTGTTCAAGAAATTGACAATATATATGACACGACATTTATTTTCATAGCATGCTACTTAAGAAAACGTCCTATTTTTGAAGAAATTGCATAACGTGCTGCCTACATTTAGTGGCATCACTCTTTCAATCCTAAATATATCAGAGGCCAGAGGCCCTCGGGTTCGTAAAATGTTGCCCTTAGGGCATAAACATCTATTTATACCATTGGTACATAAAAAACTAATATTTTTTTTACATTTTTGTTGATTCTATCATTATGCATTTTTTTATGCAATGAATCTTCCAGGTTTTCACAGAGAGAAACCCCTCAGAAGCTCCTAGGAGCTTGTGCGAGCAAGGAAAAGATCCGGGACCGATGACCGCGCGTGCTGGGTTTTGAACCCATGACCTTATGATTGTAAGGCGAGCGCTCTACCATCACGACCATCACGGCCCATGTTAGTGTTTGGTGTTATACAATGTAATTAGTTTCATCTAATTGAATTTGTACCTACTTTTATTCGCGAAAGATCCCCCACTCTTCTTGAATAATATTTTGTGCTGAAAACCCAAATTTGTCTGACTTCTGATGAAAAATTTCCTGTAACTCTATGATTTTGTATGTCGTCAAACTCTAAATTTTTGCTGTATCTATCGATTCTGCCAGTCTCACAGTTTTGTGATGAAAATTAAAGAAGTAAGTGAGTAAGAAGTAATTTTCGATACATTTCGCCTCCTACTTTGTTTTCTTGGAAATGTGCAACATATATCACTTGAAATGACCCCTTCTAGGTCATTTTGTACATTTTCAAAATTTCCCAGTTCCATATAAAAAATTAAGAAAATTGTTTCTATTTTAAAGTGTGATACACTACAAAACTTCCAAAGTTTCCAGCTTAATCAAGTCTGAAGCCAGTAATAATTTCTCCGTGTCGCGTCATTTATAAAGAGTATAAAATGAAAATATTTTCGAATTATGTTTGTACTTCTCTAATAAACAGCTCAACCTCTCTCGATATTAATTAAATGTGAAGTTGGGACTTGTTTAATTTAATCCCGCTAGGCTTTCCGTAATTAACTTTCCTGAGGCTGAGTTTTATATTGTATTCGCCAAGGAGTATAGCTGCATCTATTCTACCTAGAAATATTTACCACCGGGGAATTTGTTTAGAAATAGTTTTTGTTCCGACTGCCGCCTACAATCATTGAGTTATATCTGTTTGATACTTGAAAAAGTTTTCTACAAGAACTACTTCGCAATGCGTTTCAAATATTATATCATATTTTAATGGCCAAGTAGTACTAACAATTTTTCTCATTACATCCACGAATCGATAAGTTCCAACTTTTTTTTTATGTATATTCTGACTATTATTGAGTTTTATCCAAATGTAAACGAATTATGAATATTTTATTCCAATACAACAATTAATATGGTCATTTCAGTATTCCATTAGTTTCTATTTTTGGCTTATCAATTCTCATCATCATAAGTCATTATTTTAGTGAAAACGAATATCAAATGCCTATTTCCATGCATTATGGTATTATGTTTGACTGTCACGGAACTATTTGACGGATTTTGAATCGAAATTGGTAAAGCTCTTCATTTATGTGAAATGCTGATCATGGAGTGCTTGTCAAAAGTATAGATAACGGAAATGAAATGGAGCTGAAATGGGATTGAGTGAAGTATATTTTGACTCTAAATGTTCGAAAATACAGAGACGGTTCCAGGGGCTTCAATAATTCAAAAATTCCATATATTGAAAGAGGGGTTGCTTTACACATCAGTAGGAAAATATCGTCATTCACTATCAAAAGAACTTTGATTAACAAAAATCAACTCATCCACTTCACCATTTCTCAACTTAATCAAGAAGCTATTATAAAATCGTCAATTGGCAAGTAAATATGCTGAGTATGTAACTAGCAAATTTTTTCCATTGTGTCCACTATAAGTACGCAGCATATGAAAAACTTTTTTATTTTCTGATTTATGAAAAAAAGATTCTCCTCATAAAAAGTTCTGGATGGTCTAAAACTTGGAACAGCAGGCATTATACAGGGTGTTTCAAATTAAGTCGGCACCATTGCCAACTCCGTTATTATTGATGCTACGAATTCGGTTAAATGGGCAAACTAGTAGCATTTTTAATGGCCTTATCATAAAATGATATTTCTTTCAACGGAACACCATATATTTTTTCCTGCATTTCGATTCATAATAACATTCTCAACAACAAATCTCATTTAACTTTTTTTCTTAAAGGTGAAAATAAGACAGTTTTATCACTAGGAAACATTTATAACAAACGGATTTGATAAAGCGCTATAAAATATCGAGTAAATGTTCAAAAACACCGCCTTCTTGTTCATCACATATTTGGGCCCTTCTATTGACACTACGTGTGGGATTCAACACAGTTAGGCCATCAATTCTATTAATTATAGTTTCAATATAATTTTTCAGTTCATCTACATTATTATGTTTCATTTCGTACACCTCATTTTTCAGAAATAAATTAATGTAACGTGGTCCGTTCAAAGAAATATGGTAGAAAAATGGACCGATAATTCTGCCTCTAAATAGATCACACCAACCATTAATACCAAATCGTCTTTGTGGATTGTGGGGATCGACTAGAAATGGATTATGTCTACTCCAATAATGAAAATTCTTTCTATTATACATCCCACGATTTGAAAAATTTGCCTCATCGCTCCATACAATATTTCTATAGAAGTTTGGATTTCGTCTACATTTATTCATAAACCACCGACAAAACCCCAATCGTCTCTCAGAATCACCAGGATCTAGTGTTTGCACTGGTCTCAACTTATAAGGAAAAATGTTGTTTCTTCTGAATTCGTTGAATACCATACAGTGGAACAGCTTTTTCTCTGGATAAATCTCTGATGGAATAATTTGGATATACCTCAAAGTAGGATAAAACGTCAATTTCTGTATCTTCAGATATTACAAAACGTTTTTTAGTTCTCCTCTTCTCAAAAACTGTTTCATTGTTCCTGAATCGACGATGAAGCACAGCAAAAAATCGCCGATTAGATAATTCACGATCGGGGAATGAATTGCTGTTAGTGGAGTGCTCTTACGCTATTTTTATGGCAAACCAAGTAGGATTCTAACATATCACATTTTTCTTTATGGGAAAACGTCATTTCGAAAAATATTCGAACAATAGTTGACAGTTACAATAATGTATGGTATGACATTGTTATAATATACTTGAGAATATTTGACAAATATTATTTCAACAAAGTTTCAAGGCAACTTGATTGCTCATAATAATTAGGTTTTATCGAATCAAACACATTTTTTCCAAACGTCATTCATATGACCCTCCAGTATTTTCTGTTCTGTACAAAAACGGCTTTGAAGCTATCATCACAGCAGACATATTTTGATTCACAACTAAATAGCTCAGTGGTGTCAATTGAGTGGTGCGACATGATGATCACGGGTTTCACGAGTTCACATCCCAGCGCAATTTTTTCTTTCTACTGTCTTAAACTAAGTTTTCATGCATCCGAATTTTTGGTTTTTCGTAGGAAATTTGAAAGAAATGTAATTTTTTCGTACGAATGATATTTTGAGCGGTTTTCATTTGTGCCAAATGCCTTCACGGAATAAATGAAATATTCATCGTCAACCCCCTAATTTACCGTTCATTTTCTCAAGTAAATTCCCCAGCTCGTTTATTAAGCTGTGGTAATTGCCAAGTAATTTTCGTAGTATGAAAATAGGTCTCACCCAAAAACGTTTGGGAGACCTTTTTCTTTATTTCAAAATTCCAATACAAAATCAGTAATATATGAAATATTACTGCTGTTCTTATCCTTATATTATTAATCATGAGATTGCTGTCCATATTTAACATTGAAATTTTTAATATGCCTAGAAACAAACATACATAACAGCACTGATCATTGTTTTCCTTTAAGATTTCGGACAAGTTGACTTTATTTCAACTTCTTGAATTTATTCGTACCATCAGTTAAAATTTGCCGCCACGAAATATATTTGAACAGCTTTTGACAGATTTCGTACGAAAAACGAATAATTCGTGTACATGAAAACTTTGCTTTATTTTGCTATTAGAAACAAAATATTGTCATTCGTATGAGTACCAAAATTGGATGTTTGGACAATCATGAGGTTTTATTCGCCCAAAACAAAGAAATTTTTTGTACTAGTAAAAGAAATAAATATTTCCACATAAGTCGCTCATTTTCCACTTTAGGAAGAAAGGTGATATGAGCTTTGTTGTTGAGAATGTTATTACGAATCGAAATGCATGAAAAAATATAGGGTGTTCCATTGAAAGACATTTCATTTTATGAAATATTCTGAAAACGCAACTGTCAATTTTTTTTGTTTTCGGCCTCGAGAAGGCCACTAAAAATGCTACTAGTTTGCTCATTTAACCGAATTCGTAGCATCAATAATTAACGGCGTTGGCAATGGTGCCGACTTAATTTGGAACACCCTGTATATAAAATTTTTTATATCGTATACTGATTTCTTCCTTTGCAAGGTGAAGCCATCTTCCCTGCAGTGCCCCAGGTGTCGAGAAATAAACGGACCATGTGAAGAAATACGTAAACTTGGATTTCAAACGGATAACGATTTATCAGCTATCGTCAAATAAGAAAAAAATAGAGTTATTATTATGGAAAACTTTCAATTTAAACACACCATGGGCTTTTCAACTTTTCTATTTGAAAATATTATTCCTCATACGGTACACATATTCATAATCAAAGAGAGTGTATGTTTCCGTTACAAAGATTTTCTTCCCTTTTATGTCTTCCATATCGAAATGGATGGGATAAAGTAAGAGCTTCAATTTAAGGTAAAGTATTCTACGTTAGCACCTCTTATATGGCTCCATCATCCTAAAAAGATTGGAGCATATGAAAAAGTTTGTGGACGTTAACATTATATTTCGTCTCGCTGCACTGGCTGAAATAGGCAATAAGGATCATACTACTTCAATTTCTCCCATACTCTCAATAAGTACGTGTTCAATCGATGCCAATTTACAATTTCAATCAGTGGGCCCTTATAATCAGTGGATTTATACATGGTTTATATGGATGGTTCAATAATCTGCATTGTGCCAAATTCCAATAAGTATGATCGTTTAGCATGTAGATAATAATATATTAATAATAGTACTAGTTGGGATAATAACTATTTTCATATTGTTGTTTATATTTATGAATACTTTCATTGTAGACATCCATATGTAAACAAAAAACAATATTTTCTATAATTATATTTATTAATTTTTCAGTGAGACTATACATCTGTTGATAATTTTTATATCAAGTTAATATCTAAGTATTCCTGTAATTTTCATGGTACCTATGAATTTGAAACTTATTTTCTACCTGTTATGTTAAAAATTCATTGATTTTGCAGTGTTTTATAAATCAAATTATTGGGATTCTGTGTTATAGATATACATATAAGTATTTGGAACCCTATGATCTTTATTATCTTGCATTGGTTGAATTTCATTTGAAGCCTTGAAGTTATTGCGTCCATAATATTAATAGGCCAATAATTCATAAAACAATAATAATATTGAGCTGTATCGACTATGATATTATATCAAATATCTTCATCATTTCTTTATATTCTTATCAACGTGTATGGAAAATTTAAATGTGTATATAATATCTGTTTGTAGGTATGTATGTTAGGTGTATTTTATACCAAATACTTTTAAATATGGTAATATCATTATTATTATTTTAAGTCATGTATGAACTGTTTGTGCTACATTGAGGTTCTAAGATTTTTATAACAAATCAGCGTTTTGAATAGAATCACTTTCTCAGACATTATCAGATAGTTTTGGTGAATGGTTCATGCTCATTCAAACTTGATATTCCTTCAGGTGTCCCACAAGGATCTACACTGGGTCCATTACTTTTTAGTATAAATACTGCTGATATTTCGAATGCAATAGAACACTGTAAAGTCCAGACTCTTGCAGATGAAACACAGTTGAAATTTGGAAACTTTCGATATTGCCAAAAATATTTGAAACTCAATTATTATAAAGAATCAAATTTATCGTAATTTAGCAGTAAAACTAATATAAACTTCTTGAAGAATAGCCACTTCAGTTTGACGAAACCACATTACATAAATATGATTCGGGAAGAAATCTTGGTTTAGTTTTAGATAACGACCTTATTGGTAAATCTTTCCCATTCCTGAAACTGACATATTCTTAGTTTCAAAATGAAGAGAACGTTGTGTGAACTCGTCTTGAGTCACTTCAACTATCGTGATTTCAAGTATGGTCTATGCTGACAAAAATCAATAAGGAAAGAATACAAAAAGTGTAGAATGATTGCGCTAGGCTGTTTCATAGTATAAGAAAAACTTAGAGAAGTAACTGGCTCAATAAGAACAATAGAAAACAGTTTACTCATGCACTATTACCTGAATTCTTCAGAATTTTCATATCACGATTCAAAATATATTCAAACAATATAAAATACAGATCTACCCTGCATTTTTGAGATTTTAGGTCTACAATTCTACCAAACTCTGCTTGATGAATTCAAGACATACAATATAAGTAAATAGGTCCAAATATAAATCAAAGAAACTACCACTTGATTAGCATATTTGACCAGGCTTGATATTTTATTGTTAGAAATTCGAGTCAAAATTTGAAATCACTCAAAAATATATTTACAAATAAGTATTCAGGAGATTAGGAGAATACCATGAAAATTTGTTTTTGAAATATAAAAAACATCATGAGCAAGTGTGAAAATGCCCAAGAAGCAACTGCCATATTTCAGTCTTGATTCAATTTGGGCATAGTATAGATTCGAAAGCTTACTGGTCCCCAATTCAGTGGGAAGATTGAAACAGCTATTTATGTACCAAGTGCGTAATATAGATCCTAACGCCCGGAGGGTAGCATTCACCCGAGGGCTTTTGGCCCGAGGGATGAATTTTGCTCGTGGTGCATACAAGATTTTATTTTTCACGAACAAAATAAATTATCTTAAACGACGTTGTTTACTTCTTGAATTTCTTCACATAGTATTTACTGCGTTCTGGTCGGCAACTGAGCACAAGTGCAATTGTCATGGAATCATTGAAGAGGTTGCTAAGGGTCGTTTATTTAATAAAATGACGCTGCATTTCTGTAAGAATTGACAAGCTTGTTAGTGGAGGAAACTAAAATCGGTTGTGTTCATAATAATTATGGAGATCCCACAGAATGTGATGCTCAAAGCTGAAAAAGCGTTAGGAAATTTACTGCCTGTGAAATCCAAATACTTATACGATAGGGACTATCACGAATTTTTGAAATGGAAAGATGAAAACAGAGTGAATACCGTAAATGAAACTGTCTTAATGGCATACTTCCAGGAACTGGTGAGTTAATCTCATGAAAAATATTAATATTTTTTATTTATTTCAGATTATTTTAGTCTGAAAAATATAGTGCAAATAGTCTATGGACCAAATACTCACAGCTGAAATCAACATTGATTGTTAAAGAAAACATTAATATATCAGCCTTCAGTCAACTGATGGCCTTTCTGAAAGTTAATTCAAAAAAATACATTCTTAAAAAATCAAAGGTGGTGGAAGGTGGACAAGTATTACTTTTCATAAGGAAAGCTCCAGATGATACTTTTTTGCTACATAAAGTTGTTCTGGTAATGGGCGTATTTGGAGGCTCAAGACGTGATGAAATGGTCAAGATGACAATTGATGACATTGAAGACAGAGGAGCCGTTTTACTAATTAAGGAACCAGAAACCAAGACTGCACCAAAGAGTTTCTCCATTGTTGAAAGCGAAATAGGAGCCTTGAACTTAGTTAAAAAGTACATTGCACTGCGACCGAAAGGATGTGAGCATGGTAGTTTTTTTTTAACCTACAGAAATAATGAATAGGTAAAATAGGTAAAAATACTATGGGAAGTATCATAGCGAAATACCTTAATTTGGAAAACCGGAAAGGTTACACCACCGGACATTGTCTACGCCAATCGTCGTCAACGCTTCTTGGTCAAGGTGGTGCTTCCTTTTAAACACTAAAATTACACGAAAAATGTAAGAGTAGTACGGTAGCGGAGAGCTATATTGAAGAAAGTATCTCCTCGAAGAACAAAATTGCTACAATGATGGCCCATTCCGTTTCCGAAAAAGAAAATTTCAACGTTCCGAACGAAACCGAATGCACAATGAGGAGTTCATCATCGGTCAACTCACAGAACTTCAAACTTGGTACTAATTTTTCAGGAACATTTGAAAATTGTAATTTCTATTTGAGAAAAAATTATTATTCCCTTTTTTATGTACAGTTATAAATAAAACTTTTCTGACTAAATAATTTATTGAACTACAGAAAAAACATCTAGCGGGCGTTATGATTCATAACGCCCCGGGCGTTATGGGTCTGTTAAGCAACCGTTGCCAAGGCATTATAAAGCAGTAATGAACAAGTGAAAAATAAAACAGATTTCATTGACTGCAGTCAATTGCTGGCACTAATATTTCCAAACAAAAAATTATTTCACTGGTTCGTGTTAATCAAAGAGAAACGTGTTTTATATCGGAATCTGTGAATTTTCACCGAATATTAGGAATCCTAATTATTTCTGTTTTATTTGCATTGAAAAAAAAGTTCGAGTTATTTTGAAAAATTTGAGATGTTCTTAATGGTGTAATTTTTTCGTTTAGTCCACATTAGAAATGTGAATCTACTACTTGTTTCGGATTCTTTAAGAAAGATGAGATCCGTTTAAGAGCCAGACCTTACAAACCATATGTTTCTAATATCAATAAAAGTTTTTGATGATTATTACAGCTGAATGCCCTACTCAGATCACAAAATATTGCAACAAAATATTGTGTCATTACTTGGACGTTTCGTTTTAAAATTTATTGGACTCTAGGATGGGAGTTTTTCACATTACAAAATAAACAACTTCAGAAAAAGAACAAGTTGCCTTCTTCTCAGTTCACCACTCACGAAAAAGTTAAATTCCTCTCACTTGTTGCACAATTGCCGAAAGAAATGTACGGTAATTTTTTATTTAAAAAAAACACACTTACCATCGTCAACGTATGGTCCGGCCACAGCCGAAGGTACAAACTTAGCCAAAACTAGCACCAAACAAGAAGCGAGCATCAACCAAGTGTACTTCATGTCGCAAAGAACGAAAAATCAAAACGAAACAGCTCCGTGTCACAGGTAGCTGGTATATCGTGGCAGAATGAGCGAGACTAGCGTCGGGGCGCGAATATAACACGGAGACGCCTCCCTTTTCGAAAGAGCATGCGTTCTTGAGAGGCGCCCACGGAGGCACGAAGTTAAAACTTCGAAAGGAGCCAAGAAGCGATCACTGAACAATTCATAAAGGTCTTTAGCAATTCCCACTATAACGCACTTTGAGGCTCCGCAGAGATCGTCCATTCTACACGATAATTGAGCCGAATTCAATTTCATCTATATTGCCATTTTATTAATTCATCATTTCACTAAATAATTTCAATACCACACTTTTGTCTGTTCGAAAGAATGCATATTGTAAGATGTTTATCCACATCTACATGCGAATAATTTCCTCAGTTGACCCAGTCTATAAACGGATATTTTTGAGCGGTGAGGGTCAAAGAAGGCGGTCGCTGACTGCAAGGAAAACCAGCTCGACTTCAGATGTTTCAAGCGGGACTTTCAGATGCCTAGTTGGATGACCGCAAGGCATTTGATACAACATCGCACGAGCTCATCTTGAGTTTGCAATATGCCTTGCGATACTCAATTAGATGGTAATTGGACAGCTGATGATGCTCTGCGCTTCACCATGAGATCTGGCCGAGTCATAGTCCAAACAGAGCAGTTTATCTTTAGAAGTGGCGTATTTCAGGGAGTCTTCCTTAACCTCCTCTTCTGCTTCTCTCCGTTGCCATTTTCTGTAGCACTACGGGAAACACACGGATACAACTGCGGCACCCCCAGTAACCAGAAACATAAAGCAACGAGAGACATGAGGTCACTCACTCATCAGTTTTATATGGGTCATCCAAAAAGTAGAGATCGGAGCGTTTCTTTCTGAACGGGTGCAAACCTAGATTGGCATCTCTGACGCCCCCGCGAGGGTAAGGTTATTCCCTCTAATGTTGGACGCCAATATACTCAATCAAATTCCAAACAGAAGAACTCCCACAACCAATCCTCTGAAATTGGGTGCCTTTTCCTACCCCTACATCTACTCCTACTTCTGCTCCTGCTCCTGCTCCTGCTCCTGCTCCTGCTCCTGCTCCTGCTCCTGCTCCCGCTCCCGCTCCAGCTTCCGCTCCCGCTCCCGCTCCCGCTCCCGCTCCCGCTCCCGCTCCCGCTCCCGCTCCCGCTTCCCGTTCCCGCTTCCTCTCCCTCTCCCGCTCCCGCTCCTCCTCCTCCTCCTCCTCCTCCTCCTCCTCCTCCTCTTACTCCTCCTACTCTTATTGCTACTTCTACTCCTGCTGCTACTCCTACTCATATTCATACTCATATTCACTCCTACTCCTACTCATACATTGCAAAGATACCTTGCAAAAATGCATGCTCTATGGTGTGAAAAACCCATGTTGGTCTGGCGGTCTGTCACGGGTGAACACAGAGATTAACGATGCCCTTTTAGAAGAGTTTGACATACTCTGTTCTCTAAGATTCAAGACCACGAATAAGAAGGCAACATACGAATTTTTCCCTTTGAGATTTTGGTCAATGCTTTGCTTTATCTTCTAGTCGAAAATAACTCAATGGGAAAGTGATATGAAAAATATACTGACATCAATTGAGAATTCATTGGGTGCCTCTCAAATAAGCTTCGTAGTGTGGCTGAGTCGTAAACAACGTGAAGCTAATTTTCTCCTCTGCGGGAGGCGAACTACAAGTTGCTGAATGATGATAAAGAGAATATAATCGAGTATCGACCTGCTGACTACGCATTATCCATATTAACGAGAAATACACAGAAAATGAAAAACAGATATTCCAATAAGTCTATTGAATTTAATATGGTGACCTCTGTGTAGCACGGAACAATCTTTGATGGCAATTTATTCGATCGATCTCGAATAGTTTCGGGAGTTATTTTCAAAATGCAGCCAAGCTCCAATCCGTTCTGTTCAAAAATGCAGTCACTTTATAAATTTTTTCCAGTAGTTCTTTGGAAACAGTGTTTCTGGCTCTGATTTTCAAAGAAAAATTGGCGAACGCCAATCGATATAGGGTGATGAAATTACTATGATTTGTGAGTTTATAATGAAAATATCGACAGTCCGAAATATTTGAAATATTTGAATTAACGCAATGGCAAATTTTCGAAAATTCGATCGTGCCAGGATTTTTTTTTGACGTTTCATCAATTTTTATGCAAACACTTGTGTTTGAGCATATACATTTCATATATTCTCGGAATCAAAATTGCACATGTGGGCCAATAGAAACTTTCCACCCCAATTTTGGAAAGTTAAAATAAAAATTTGGCAAAATTTCCGTACACGTTGATTTTTGATTTGAGGGGGAACTGATTTTCAGGTTTTGTTACCCAACAACTTTAACCCTGTAGCTGCATAGTGGATAATCAACCCCTCAAAATTTCAATAGGTGAAAGGGGTCGTGTTATACCTCTTTTTGAAGTTCTCATCGATATCTTTATGATCCTATGATTTGGCCTCATAATTTTCATCGTCAACAAAATGACAGCAAGTGAAAATCTTGTAAACATTCTATTGTTTTAGGAGTAAAAGCGATACTACTCTCTCTTCACAAAAATATCAAATAATTGAAGTCTCAAGTTCAATAAACAGGTGTATCTTACAAACTTTTCAAAATGTCCGTTAATAATGGAATCAACCCGGTTTTCTCAAGCGTTACATTACAGTACAGACATGAAGTAAAAATAATCTACCCCGCAGGAATTTTAGTATTCTCCCACTCACATAAAAACTATCAGCAACACAGCCGTTTTTGGCCTTTGGAGGAAAAAGTGGACAGATGAATCTCACTTTACTTCAAGGAAATTTTGTGCCTAGAATAAGGAAGATAAATTTCGAAAAATTTATTATTGTATGAATATTAAATTATAAAATTTTAAACATTATTGAGAAAACAATAGTCTGTTTCCTTGATTTTGACAAGCTGTCATAGAAAAATCGATAGGACCCTTGAAAATAAGGTATGGCACGACCGCATTCCCCAATTCAAATATTGAGCGTAGTTCACCCCCAGCCATGAAGTTAAAGCTATGAGGACGAAATGAGTTGAAAATTATTTCCCCCTCAGATCAAAAATCGACGTGTTGAATTTTTTAAATTTTATATCCTAAAAATTGAGATGGAAAGTTTTCATTGACCCACCCTGTATAAGGGAATTGCATTACGGAATTCTTTATTCAGTCAAAACTTTTAAACGGTATTTTGATTTTTTTGGCCCACACTGTATTAGTGACTATTATTGATGTGCATTTTTTTGTATATAGTGCAAAGTTCAAGTGTTTCTCATGATTTTTTATTTTTCAGGATGTTTAGGGGTCTACCCCTTTGGACTTTTTTCGAGTGATTTTTTTCTGGTCCTTCAACTTGAAATTCACAAAGTACACTAATTGCATCATTCTGAAACAATTGGATTTCTCAGAATTGCTCTATCTTCACCCGTTCTCGAGTTGAGAAGTTTATTTGGAGTTGAGAAGGGCCATTTCCCTCCAATACACATATTTTTAATTTTGCTTATATAGGACGAATTTCATGTGAATTTCATGATTTTGTATTTTTTATGATTTTTTTGTTTTTTATTCGATTCTCAGAGGTCCTCAATATTTTGAATTTGAGTCCACAATTGTTTCACTATTCCGCCTAAAATGCAAATGTGTTCAATTTATTTATAAGTGATTACTTCATCTGTCTTTCATGCGATGGAAAATCTAGTGAGTGACATCCACCAATCGATTCATTTAGGAATTCATACTTCAATTCTGAAGAAGATTCTCACCTGACGTTCCCGTGCGACATTAAATATTGACACCGGATCCGTTGTCTCCATTCCTTCCATAAGATTGGGCTGTCAGATAACATGAATGAGACTTGTGGCCTAGATAACATGGAATATATACATGGAATTGTATTGTTCTTGCTCGTTATGTGAAGTCTTCCACACATTACATGGCCAACTAGCCGAAAGTTTCTGACTTGTAAAGTTCGTCGAATAGTATATATGGTAGTCCAGTTGCTATAATCCTTCTGCTATACAGAATCATTCACTTCAAAACATTACTTGAATTATGTTACGATAGGTGCTAGTTTAAAAAAATTCACAAAGGAAACTTCGAAGAACGCCACAAAAACATCTAGAATATACAGGGTGGGGCAATTGTTCGTCAGAGTCCGATTGCTTGAGTTCTAAGATAGTTAGGACGATAATTCAAAAACCAAATATAACTAGAGAACTGTGTCTATATCTAGAAATTATTGTCGGATATACAGGGTGAACCAAGGAAAATCTACAGGGTCAATTGCATTTTTTTCAAATTAAATGCTATGTACTTCAATCCATTTTTTCAAGCATTTTAGTGGTCTCCATCCACACCTCCAATATCCTTTACTGTCTCCCAACCACTTGGGAGTTATCATTTTTTTTGTCAAAATAATGCTATCTGCAGATGCATACCGAAAAAACCACCGTTCTCAAGATTATGGAGTCATGATTATAATCCTATTCGTCAGAAATATGAGTGATATTTCTGAATCATTATCATTCCCAAAAATTATACAGGATGACTGAAAATGATTTTTCAATTCGGAGTTCTTCCAATGGAACACTCCGTATATTTTTCGACCATGTGATATAGGATTGAGAGGCGAATATTTTTTGTATATACATCCCTGGGGATATTCCTAGCCGTTTTCGAGTTATCCACTCGGACAATTTTTAGTAGCTCATTTTTACTGACAACTCTTATAAGGATGAAGGAAACACATCGTTTCAATTATTTTAACGAATCCCAACTTCTTTTATCCTTCAATTTTATTTCGTATGTTTGATTCCTGTTTTGGAATTATTTTCGTTTGCTATTGTGTGCTATTAATTGAACAACATTTATCGTCGGTACATACATTCTGACAGATGAGGGAAATAATCACTTATAATCTCCCAAGTACTTGAATTATTGCCGGAAATTTTTCGAGTACATGAATTTTAAAAAAAAAAACTTTCGGCAATTAATTCAACCCCCCGTGGGTTCGGTAAGAAAATTTCACACCAAGAAATGAACATCACTCAACAATTCATAAGAAATAACTGACGATGGTTTCACCTGAACTATTTATATGTATAAATAGTTCAGGCGTGCTTGAATTAATTGCCGAAAGTTTTTTTTTTAAATTCGTGTACTCGAAAAATTTGTGACAATAATTCAAGCACTTGGGAGATTATAAGTGATTATTTCCCTCATCTGTCAGAATGTATGTATCCACGATAAATGTTGTTCAATTAATAGCACACAATAGCAAACGAAAATAATTCCAAATCAGGAATCAAACACACGAAATGAAGTTGAAGGATAAAAGAAGTTGGGATTCGTTAAAATAATTGAAACGATGTGTTTCCATCATCCTTATAAGAGGTGTCAGTAAAAATGAGTCTTTAAAAATTGTCCGAGTGTATAACTCGAAAACGGCTAGGAATATCCCCAGGGATGTACATACAAAAAGTATTCGCCTCTCAATCCTATATCACATGGTCGAAAAATATACGGAGTGTTCCATTTGAAGAACTCGAGAAAATTTAATTCAAAAACTTCCGAATTGAAAAATCATTTTCAGTCATCCTATATAATTTTTGGGAATGATAATGATTCAGAAATATCATTCATATGTCTGACGAATAGGATTATAATCATGACCTCCTGCATTCCATAATCTTGAGAACGGTGGTTTTTTTCGGTATGCATCTGCAGAAAGCATTATTTTGACAAAAAAAATTATAACTTCCAAGTAGTTGGGAGATAGTAAAGGATATTGCTGGTGTGGATGGAGACCACTAAAATGCTTGAAAAATGGATTGAAGTACATAGCATTTAATTTGAAAAAAATGCAATTGACCCTGTAGATTTTCCTTGTTTCACCCTGTATATCCGACAATAATTTTTAGATATAGACACAGTTCTCTAGTTATATTTGGTTTTTGAATTATCGTCCTAACTATCTTGGAACTCAGGCAATCGGACTCTGACGCACTATTGCCCCTAAATAAATCAAGATTTGAGCTAATATTAATACCAATTCGTATTTTTACATTGCCTAACCTTTATGATTCATGTTGTTTGTGAATCATAGTTTTTCATTTTCACTATATTCTCCAAGTTCTTTTCTTTTTATGGAAAAACTCAAGTCTGGAGCATGAATACCCAATTACTCATTGGGATAACAGGATTATATCCAAGATTTACATCTGCCATAGGTTCATATACAACATATTTCCGATTTTCAGAAGTTAGTTGACATTTTCCTTTCACTGGAAAAACTGGAAAAACCAAAAAAATTTGCGATTAAAAAAAAAGCATAACTCTTCCATCGGATTATAAGTTTTGGCATGATTGCTATTTGAAGTTTTGTTGCATCTTGCAGCGTACCTGGATGCTCCAGTGATAGTGAGATTTCAATTCCTCAAACAGATATTGAAAATGGAAAAAAAATGCTTGCAAACATGACTGAAAACGCCCGAGCCCATGTAAGCGGTCGAGTAGTAGGAGAGACCGGGAGATGAGGGGAACTCTTCTAATGAACGCGTTACATGACAATAGATACGCTAGTGATAGATGAATACATTTTTCAGCCAGTATATTGAGCTTATGGGCAAGCTAGGTAGAGGTTTAAGAAATTGATGTTATAGTATTGTCGTCGGCATTCAGTGTAATCAACATGAGTATGTATAGAAAGCTCAAAGACTAGCAAAGGAGTTGGGGCTGGAATATACGGGGAGAGACCGAGGAAAGACATCAGCCTAAGCCTCAGTACTCAAGCCTCTATATTCCAAGCCATGCTAATGGCAATCTCCGTCTGGACGAGAGAGATTCTAAGGAGGGGTTCTAGAAACCAACCCATAACGTTTCTCTCCGACAGTCAGGCGGCGATTAAAGCCCTGCGTTCATGCAGGTTTACTTCCAAACTGGTTTGGGAGACACACCAGAACCTTAACGACCTGGGAGCACAGAACAGGGTGAAACTAGTCTGGGTACCAGGTCATAAGGGGATCCAGGGAAATGAAAGCGCAGATGCCCTAGCAAGAGCGGGAGCAGCAACAAATCTCATTGGACCAGAACCTGCCTGCGGAATCCCGTTTGGGGATATCAAGCAGGACACAAAGAAATGGGTTAAAAACCATCAATCTATCTGGGAGAGTGCCTCGGGCAATACTCACGGAAAAATAATGATGATGGGGCCAACCGACCGGCTATCAAGACACCTTCTTGAACTAAGCCGAGACTCTCTTAGGAAGGTGGTAGGACTGATGACAGGCTACTGCCATTTGAGAAAACACCTGCAACGGTTGGGGATATATCAAGAGTCCACACAATGCAGATTTTGTGAAGAAGAGGACGAAACAGCCTCCCACATAATGTTTGAATGCGAAGCTCTGGCTCGCATGAGGATGGACATCTTCGGACACCACGGTGCAGAAGATATCATCCCGCAGGATCACCATGTGAGGAATCTCCTGGAGTTTATTAAAAGATCCGGAGTACTCACGAGATAGACCTGACAGCGGGGTGCAGAATGGTTCTATACAGAACAACCTGCATTTCAGCCGCTGGCTAGCCCCGCCATCTAATAATAATAATGAAAATGTTAAGAAAGACATTTACGCATAGAAGAAATATCAGAAAACCTAAGATGGATCCTTGGGGAACTCCCCGCTCGACGTCTTTGAATTCTGATGTTATTTTCAATGTTAGCACAACCTCTTCTCAAATTGTGATAAGAAGAGAACTAGCGTAGGAAATCTCCTCTAAAATGGTTAAAGCTTTCGGGACCAATGTTTTCACTATCGCTATTTTTATCCTAGTTTACAGGCCGACGTTCTTCGGAATTGTTTTCTTACGATTCGTTTGCACAAGTCTTCAGAGTTTTCATCTTGATAATTCACGATTGTATCAAGACCAAGACTAATCTCTTGGTCTCGCGAAGCCCTAAATTTGGGTATTCAAAATCGGTTTGGCCCTGGTTTATATGTGATAAAAAAAAACATTTTGGTTTTCAATTTTATAATCAGCATAAAAAAATCAGTCAGTCAATATCAGAATGTTTAGACGGTCCTGATTGTTTCTTTTTCAGGGTGGGCGGCATTCCACTCCAAAGAACGTTGGATCAAGAGTGGGATTGGTGGAGCGGTGTTGGTATCTACAACAGGCTGGGGAAGATGGTCACCTTGAGCTGAGAATCCGAATTCATTGGCGATGTATTTGAGAGCAATCAGAGTTCCTTCGGGTGATGTGTAAGACACTGAACCCACTACTTCTTCAGCTTGGTTCTTTTCATCTCCGGCATTTTTAACGATACCGTGTTCCTCGGAAATGATGCCGTTGGCCGTTTCAAAAGAGTTGTGGTAGGTACCGTCGAAATTAACCTCAGCGTCTTGTTTGAGGATGGGGATGAAGCGAGCTTCGTTAATTGGGACCGTAGCAGCATGTACCACAGCCAAGAAGGCGAATGCGATGATCTGAAAAAAATTGGATAGTTAGGTCTGATAGAACCCTTACCAATATCAACTCAATATCATTCTTTTTTATCGCACCACATGAAGTTTTTTACAATTGCATTGTAGAACGATAGAACTCACTCTCAACTCAGTAGAAGTTTCAGAACGAGACATTCAATATTTTGAAATCGTTCAGTGTAATACAAAAGGATAAAATTTATATTCTCTCTCAATAACAACCCATAAAAGTGAAAAACTCTCCTAACTATTAGAAATATTAGATAGTTCCTTTCCTAGGTCCCTGAATTTGTATTTACACTGTAACCAACCGTACAGATTATTTGGGAAAGACCAAAAATTGTATTTAAAATTGTAACACGCAAAGTGAAATCTCGGTCGTAAAGATTATATCCATCCAACGATCACTTGTAAATGTATCGAATTACAGTTTTAGTTTTCGCCTCAATATTTCAAAACTCATCGAAATACATGTTTCACATGAATAAACCATATCTGTAAGAATTGTTTCGAGTGTTCGAGTGTGGAATTTTTTACATTTTAGTAGGTATAACAGAGCAATATTTTTATAGTTTTCATGTGTTGATAATAATTCTGTGAGAGGCAAGATATCTCAATAGGCCCAAGCCTATGAACTCGATACAGTGCAGAAGTGAATACACAGTTCCTTATAGTTTGTGTAAATTCTGATGCTAGTGAATTATCTTGCCTCATTTATATCAATACATAATCAGTTCCTGTTAAATTCGATAACAATCCCCATTATAGTTAATTGCTGAATACCCCTTATTGAATTTTTGTTAATTGTGACCATTTTGTTATTTTATGTGTTGTTGAATCCTGTTTTTCTGTTATGAAAGTTCATTTATGGGCTTTTATAGCTATGGAAAGTTGAGAATAGGGATCTCAATTATCAGAGTTGAAAAACAAAACAAGTGATAACTTCGCGAAACTAGTAAATTTTGCTAAAATCCAATTTTAGTCTGTAAAGGCAAGCAGAAGACGATGAAGATATTAAGATGAGATAGAAATCTTAAATTCTGTGAAGTATAATTCTAATTTCTTGACAACAGTGCCTAATGTTCCTACAGTGTGTTTCACTTCTCATGGAAACACCTCCGTATCTTCCGTAATTTTCACCGTAGAACCATGAAATTTTCAGGACCGGAACCCACTGCACAAAAGGTGTCATCCTACGTGATATATACAGCACGCCAACAGCGATGGAATAGCCCATTTTTCAGGAATCGTATCAAATATAACATAACACTATTCAATCAAAAAGTAGCATTTGTTATAACACCAAAAAATTCATATAATCATTGATCTAATATCTTAAAAGTGTTTGATATAATTTATCTGAAGACAATGAAGTCAAAACACTGTTCTGGGATTCCTACGTGATATATACTGCACGCCAACAGCGATGGAATAGCCCATTTTTCAGGAATCGTATCAAATATGACATAACACTATTCAATCAAAAAGTAGCATTTGTTATAACACCAAAAAATTCAAATAATCATTGATCTAATATCTTAAAAGTGTTTGATAAAAGTTATCTGAAGACAATGAAGTCAAAACAGTGTTCTGGGATTATTTCTTCACATCAGCAACAGCAGGAAAACTTGAACGTATCTATCCAGATTTCAGGAAAATCGAAAGAGGTTTTTACTTGTGACATGGAGATGAGCTCAGATGTAAATGAGAAATTCAACAATATATGAAAAAGAATTTAATGGTTTCTCATGAAGTTCTCTAGAACTAGAATATCAATATCAAGAACTGCAAAAGAATTTGATCAACTTTTTATAGTTACAGCAAAAACAAAATAGATTCTTCGAATGAATACATTTCAATTTCCAACGAAATAATTTTGCTAATTGGTATCTTTTTTAAATAAAATTACTGATGGAAAAATTTTTAGTGCAAAAAAATATTGAAGAGAAGTTTGAGTGTTTTTGGCAAGATATATTAACAGCAATATATGAATGCAATTCAATAATTGAAACGATCATATGTATATGAAAGAAAACACGATTGATATAATGTTTTTCTAATTTGTCAAAATTCATCAATTAATAATTCCCGGAATTTTATAAGTGAAGATGTCTAGATTACTTGAGAATTTCAATCAATTTCAGCAGTAATATTATGAATAAAGACACTCCTTGACAATTATTCGTTGGATCCCCGTAACAACCACACATCGCGTCAAATCGAATAAAAAAAAATGCAAATATTAAAGAATGAATTACTTACAGCAGATTTCATGATGTTTTGCCGATGAGACTTTTGAATGAATATGAGAATTTCCTGATTTGTCCGAAATTTATATGATTTGGAATATATCAATACCCATCCTTATGACCGCCACTTTTTATATTCACAAGGTTGAATTTATTAATAGTGAAGGTTAATTGAAGATTTAGGCGCCCTGTATTGTCTGAACATTGTATAACAACTTTCTCGTATTTGTTTGAATAGTATTACATGCGTTCAAGAGATGCCTCTTTCAGTGATAGTTAGAATGAAGCATCAATGAAAACTGATAATCTTAGGATGTTTGTAATCGTGGTGATATAATAAGGTCCAGAGGCGATTAAAGCAGAATTTTTGGACTAAACTCAAATTTACATATTTAATTTCATAAACAACAATGACCTACTAGGAGAATAGAATTCTCTGGAAAAATGAGATATGAATACACCACCAAAAACATCAGAAAGTCGATCTGGAGCGCCACGGCAAATAATAATAGTAGCCGTCCTCTACCCACACAGGTTATGCCTTTGGGTACACTCTATGAGTGTTCATGAGGGAGTATTAGTATTATTGTATTATAGTTATACCTATATAAATATTACTGTGTACAACATTTGGAATGCAAGAATTTCAAAACAATAGATTCTCAAAAGGAAATTTAAACAGAAACATATCCTGACATAGAAGAATGTATGAAGGAAGATGAAAGTGGTGGAAAAGATGAAAAAATAGGTAAATTGAAACCGTGGATAACAATGAGCTCAATAAGTTCAATCAAACACAGGGACTTGTTAAAAAAAATCAGTGCTATGAGCAAAATGTGAATACCTTGAAAGGAAATTGTAAAAAAACTGGTAGATATAGAATGATGATATAAAATGAAAGAATAGTCAATAAATTGTACTGATATAGCTGGTGAGGCATATAACAATTTCGTGAGGATTGCTTCAAACACATCCAAAAAAATAACAAAACCAATAAATATACATGCTAATTTTCTAAGGGGTATCAAGGTAGATTTCAACGTTATTTTTTTACCCAGTCACACAGAATGAAGTTATAAATATCATATCAGATTTCAAGAACAACTCTTTATATAAGGTAAGTCTATTTTGTTGTTTTCTCAGAAGAACCAAATTTCAATTATGATAAATATTATAATGTACCTTTAAATAAAGTAATTGGGAACATTTTCAGGTTTGTCTCTATTTCTTTAATAGTGACATAATATTTACCCTTGCTTCTAAATATGTAGACTAAGAAACTGTGAGAAAAATGAGTTTAGTGAAATTCACCTGATACGGACTTGAGACAGTGTGCTCCCGATATAAGACCAGAAGTTGGTGACAGGTGACGTTTTCCCATTTTACACCGCATGCTTTTTTAAGGCTTGATTATCTACCCTAAATTATGAAAAATATACGGGTTTCTGGCCGCCACACGTGTGCACTTTATAAAGAAAAGCGCTTTTCTTTTTGTTGAGAATTTCCGTGTTCTTCCGCGATATTAAACTGCCTAACGTTGTAATATACGGAAGTTCAAACAAATTGAAACGCTACTAATTGATGGCATCCAATTCGCAGCGGCCGAAAGGGCTCAAAGGGTTACGAAAAACTGATAAAAATTAAAGGAAACTTCCGTGATTTCAAATTGGATACCGATGTGAATAATTGAAGTTTTAGTAACGAAAACACTCTGGAAGAATTTGCATGCGCCCCTCGTCTGACTAACGATGGAAAATTGCGGGAAAACTCTGTAAAAATTTAATACAGGTTTCACGTGATTCCAAACTGCATGCCATTAGAAAGATACGTCATTTGTATAATTAATTAATAGTAGGTAATTTGGCATGCACACCAGGATATCGTAAAATAGAGGCATGCATAACGAAATTTGCAAAAAACACTGTGAAAATGTATGTGACTTTGTTTCGCGAAATCCTGGTGTGCATGCCAAATTACCTTCTATTAATTAATTATGCAAATGACGTATCTTTCTAATGGCATGCAGTTTGGAATCACGTGAAACCTGTATTAAATTTTTACAGAGTTTTCCCGCAATTTTCCATCGTTAGTCAGACGAGGGGCGCATGCAAATTCTTCCAGAGTGTTTTCGTTACTAAAACTTCAATTATTCACATCGGCATGCAATTTGAATACACGGAAGTCCCCTTTAATTTTTATCAGTTTTTCGTAACCCTTTGAGCCCTTTCGGCCACTGCGGATTGCATGCCATTAATTAATAGCGTTTCGATTTGTTTAAACTTCCGTATATTACAACGGCAGGCAGTATAATATCGCGGAAAAACACGAGAATTCTCCACAAAAAGAGAAGGGATTTTCCTTATGAAGGGAACACGTGCGGCGGCCAGGAACCTGTCTTTCTTTCATAATTTAGGGTTGATTATCACGCCTTAAAAAGGCATGTAATGTAAAATGTCACCAGCTCCTGATCTATTAGTTACTGAACTATTCTCCTGACAAAAAGTCAGAGATAATTGAAAATATACATCAACATATAGCAGCACCTTTGGTAAATATGAATCTCAAATTCAAAATGGAATTGTATTACATCCATTTACAAAGCTGGGAATAAAAGTCAATTAGGAAACTACCGCCCAATCTCTGTAATTGATAATTTCGCAAAAATGTTTAAACAATGAATGAACGAGATTAGTAGACTTTTTTGAACAGCATCATGTGATCACCACGTGGTAATATGGGTACATAAAAAATTCAAATAGTGAGAATGCATTACTTTATTCAACAAATCAATAAACTTACTGATATATAGGGCTTCGTGAGACCAAGATATATAAACTGTTGGACAATTGAATTGAATGATACAAATTTCTAGACAAATTTTGATCCAAGACCAAGACTATCAGACCAAGACCAAGACTGAGCCAGTCTCGTCTTGGTTTTGAAACAACAAGACCAATATCAAGACCAAGACTACAAACGCACGGTCGTAGAAAAATAGTTATTTGTTTTACTAGGCATAAAAGCACAAGATTTAATGCCGCGGCTGGTGTTTAATCTGCTTTTCTGCCGTGTGAAACATATAATTTTTTCTCCAAATGACATTAAAAGCGGCCTTTTAATGACACTTGGCAGGCTTAGAAGTTGTACTTTTAATGCCTAGGCAGAAAAAGTCCACTTTTACTGCCTAGGCAGAAAAAGTTCGTTGCTAGGCAACCTTCCAAGTAATAATTTAAATCAAACTGGTTATTAAAATTGACAATGACAAAGTAAACAGTAAACAAACAAATTCAACAAACGTCATCAGCGGAAAACATAGTAACGCAGGGCCAAGTTACCTTTGATGAAATAATTTAGTTATTTGGATATTGATAATGAAACGCAATTTAAATATGAAAAAATCGATTTTGTGTGGAATTGGAACAAATTTGAAGAAAAAATGATATGTTTCACACGGCAGAAAAGCAGATTTAATGCCTTAAATCTTGTGTTTTTATGCCTAGTAAAACAAATAACTTTTTTCTTCAAATTTGTTCCAATTCCACGCAAAATCGACTTTTTCATATTTAAATTGCGTTTCATTATCAATATCCAAATAACAAAATTATTTCATCAAAGGTAACTGGGCCCTGCGTTACTATGTTTACCGCTGATGAAGTTTGTTGAATTTGTTTGTTTACTGTTTACTTTGTCATTGTCAATTTTAATAACCAGTTTAATTTAAATTATTACTTGGAAGGTTGCCTAGCAACGAACTTTTTCTGCCTAGGCAGTAAAAGTGGACTTTTTCTGTCTAGGCATTAAAAGTACAACTTCTAAGCCTGCCAAGTGTCATTAAAAGGCCGCTTTTAATGTCATTTGGGGAAAAAATATTTTTTTATTTATATGGAAAGGCTCAGTGCTCCGGAGCACTTTTCGGAATTACTAAACAATATGCACTTTCGTTAAATGCTTTAAAGCAATAAACACTGTTCTATGGAACAGCTCTGATGTCAGCGAAAAGTCGAGAATATTCCACATCCAACAGCTTCCAAAATCCAGGAAATTGACATCTAGGAAGTAATCTTGAAAACGAATCATTATCTTAATTGATGTCTTACTGATATATGCCATTTAAATCCATTCCATTAGAATTTCCTTTCAAGTGTGTGATGCTGATTATCTTATCGAATTAAATTCCAGTTCATGAAAATGTCAAATGTATTAATTGGAATGCCAGATGCTGTGAAAAGGTCAGATTTTACAACGTTATTTCTTGCGAAATCGTGTTTGAATATTTTGTCAATTAAACTTGAATAGTTGTTTATTATCTCTGGTGGCTTGTAATCTAATTGGCATATTGGATGCTTTTCAAAATCAAGATAACTCAAGAGTATGTAAAATGTTGAGGTGACTAAATATATTAAATTTTCAGTGTTTATGATTACAAGCATGTATGATCGTTTTTGCAGTTGTCGTTATCTGGAAAATTTCATACGATTGGACCTAGAAAAAAAGTTTCATCTGCTGGTAAAAACGACCACTGTCTTTCATGAACGTTCGATTCTTGGCTAACATTCTACAAATGTTCTCCACACATAGCATCAAATCAGTCCAATTCAAAAAAGAAAACTACCTGCGACAGGTGTTATAATTATAAGTACCCTTCTCTCCAAGCATTTCCACCAGGTGGAAAAATAAAGTCAAACATCTGTCAGAAAACAACAACTTCTCTGGCTAATACCACGACGGACATTGGACTACATCTGACAGATATTTGCGCAACGTTCTTCCAAGAAAACCCAATTGCAAGTGCTTTGTCTTGTAATTAAACAGAAGATTATCCTTCATTTACCTGCAGACATGCATGTTTCGAAGTTTTGCCTCTCATCAGTGCCAGGGTAAGTCGGAAAACATCATAATTGTCTTGTTTCTGCCGAATGAATGATAAATGAATATAGTAGAATCATCTCAGAGGGTTGAAGTTATAGCAACCACCTTTGCTCCATGCTTTTCAAAATGCGTGAAAAACTAAACTCGATGATTCACTCTGTAAGCCCAAATGCTTACAGTAGTTATAGTTTTTATATAGAAACCTGATTTTCTATCTAAATTTTACTTTTTAGTAGAAAAAATACAACTTTCAGTTTTTCCTTTTATTATATCTTACATATGTCAACTTTCATTTTTATACAATACGATCAAATGTTATACAAGGCTGCGTTCATAAACTTACTATGAGAGTAGAGTAAGAGTGTGGTCACGTGAATAGAAGTACATGTCAATCATTACTCCTGCATAGTCGTTCAAAAACTTTGCAAAGAGTGCAAAGTGTCAATGACAATATTGATAATGGTGATTCATGAAACTGATGTTGTGTTTGGTTTTGTTTGAGATCTGAGAACTTCACAAAGCTCTTCATTTACTGATACAAAATATTGCAACTTTTTATTAGGGTTTCCAAAAGTGAAATATTGTTCATTACACTTTGAAGCATAGTTTTAAGAATGAAAGTATCTCTGCCAATTGATACTACATGAAAATCCATATCGTGGGAATATAATCTCTAAATTGTCGAAACTTCCGTATTTTTTTTTTTTATTATCACTTTAAAAGCACGTGGAATCGTGAACATACAAACAATTACAAACACAAATTATCAAAAAAGTTCCTTATCATTGTTATTACTGTCAGAGTATATCATTACTCTTTTCGAAAGCAGAGTAAGCAGAGTTTACTCGAGGTAAGTTTCTGAACGATTGTCAATGCATACTCCACCATACAGCTAGGGTAAGTTTACGAACGGTTTGGAGTAAGCAGTCCCTCCTCTGAGTAAGTTTATGAACGCAGCCAAGAAGAACAATATAACAATACTAACAGCAATATTCATCAATAACTTCGTTATGATAATCTTCATCAACAATACACTCTGTACTATTATGGATATCTTAACTTTGAAACATCCAATCAACGTTTCTTTCGAAATGATTTTGCAAACCATAAATGTGAAACGACACTTTCGGCGTTACTTTTCTGTGATGTCTGCATTGACCCAATTCTCTATGACAAGTTGCTACTTTCGGAGAAGTGTGGCTCACGATTTTTCTGGAACTCTTCTAATGCCTTTGAGTGCTCTTGTAGGCTTATTTTCAATGCGGGTAATCAGCTTATGTCCATGACTTACTTTGGGTCCGTCTGGCGAAAGAACTTTGAATTACTTTCAAATGAGAATAAGTGCCTTCTTATTGTTTTTTTGTTTTTTTTTTTTTTTCATTAAGTAACGAAGATTATATGATGCTTTTTCTGATCTTATTAATCTGAAGAAGATGGCCGAGGAGGTAAACTTTGAGATATTTTTCAATATGCCCGTTTTATATTTACAGCATTGACCACAAATTCAGGATCATATAAGTCCGAGAAAAAGCAAACATTATTGCCTTAACGACAATGGTAACAATTTTTTAGGTGCATGTTGATTGGGTTGGACTGGCATATATTCGGACATTTTGGACTTTATCAGGAGGAGAATGTATTGATATGGTCACTGGTCTTGTGCATGGCATCACACGTTAAAAGGTAAGAGCTACGTCGTTCCTAGCTCGCACAAGTCTCGGACTTCTGAGGGTTGCTCGTAAGGGTGCCAATTTTACAGAGACAGGTTTGTCTGGCGATCACTGGTGCCATCAGCACCACACCGTCAGCAGCTGTAGAAATCGTACTAGATCTACTTCCTCTCCACATCGTTTCGAAGAGAGAGGCTAGATGGACAACCGTCAGAATCATGCATATTGCCAATTGCATAGCAGACTGCTGATTGACACTGAAAGTCACAGCATTCTGAGAATGACCTCTGATATAATGCCTCCAAAAGTAAATTTTACTTGCCTCATACCGTTCTAATCCCAAAGAGAAGACTGGGTCCTTCAAGAAGAGAACTACTGGGAGCAGATTACTGTTGGTTCACAGATGGTTCAAAACACCCTCAGGATATGGTGCAGGTTTGTTTATACAGTCGTACACCTAGAACACAAAGATCAACCTGTCCAGGATTATATGCGACAGTATTCCAGGCAGAAATTTACCCAATCGATCTATGTGTAGAGAGAATGGAAGAAAGCAATCTCACACAAAGATCAATCAAAATAATTTTCTCGGACAGCCAAGCGGCTTTGGAAGCACTTAGCTCGAATCGATTAACGTCTAAACTGGTGTCAAACTGCCAGAGAAGACTCTCAATAGAAAGACTCAGCAGTCTTTCTCTCATCTGAATTGCAAGAGAAGGTGCCGCAAGTAGGTTCATTGGATCAAAACCTGCCATTGGCATCTCACCTAGATTTAGCAAATATACACTGAACACCTGGACAGCAAAGAGATAATTAAACTTCTGGTAAAACCTACCAGGATTGACTCATTTCAAGGGATTTATAATAATAATAATAATCGTCTTTATTTCTTCAAAATGGAACATTTACAGAAACGTTATATAGGTAAATTTTCATTATTAGAAGAAAAGGGCGGAGTTCAATCTAAGAGGGTAGAGTCCCTTAGGCTGCTCTTCCACTCAACTCTAAAACATACCCTGCTACGTTATAAATGTGTTAAGTGTTCATATGTGGAAAATTGTCTAAATTGTGAATGTGAGAATCGCCATCACCTTTCCTATCCATGGAGATATATCACTGTTGATCAAAAAGATGGTTTTTTAACTTAATTTTGAAGTTCGTTATTGTTAGTTTTTTTATGTCCAGTGGAAGGGAATTATATATTTTGCATATTTGAAAAGAAAATGAACGCTTGAAGTATTCCGTTCTGAATTTTGATGGTGTTAAAGTACCTTATATTTAGATTATGGACATCTGTGCGGAATGTTAACTTACGATAAAGATAACTTGGATTTTTAGTTAATATAAGTTTATGAAACAGGCACTGTTGCGTGAGATTAGAGCCATAGAGCGAGTCAGCAAAATTAAATATTGATAATATAATCGTTTCACACAATAATAATTTGATAGAATGGGACAGAACATGCCTAGCACCGAACATAGTCTTCAGTGCTAAGTATGCTCTTTGCACAAGTTTATTCACATGCATTTCAAACTTTAGTTCAGTATCTAATATAACTCCGAGATTCTTTGTTTGCTCCACTATTGTTAATACCTCATTATTTATAGTAATATTTATTTCATCACGTACTCTATTATTTCTCGAATCAAATATCATCACATTTGATTTACTCGTGTTAATCTGTGAACAATGAGATGAGGCTGCTTCGATGAAGCTATTCAGGTCATCATTTATCAACGTATTTGCTGCTTGAGCATTAATTGATTCGAAACTGTTATAAATCTGCGTATCATCTGCGTAGCAGTGAATCGAGCAGTGTTCAAGTGATTTCAGAATGGTAGAGGTGTACAAAGTAAAAAGAAGTGGGCCAAGAATTGAGCCTTGTGGTACACCTGATGTTCAAAGTTGTAGAGTAAGTATTGTAAATACATACTTTTTGTCTCCGACCCAATAGATAATTCTCAAATAACTTAATTGCATGTTCAGATAAGCCTATATAATGTAGAATAGCCAATAATAGTGAGTGATTCATTGTATCGAAAGCACGACTAAAATCTAAAATCTAAGAGTACCAAAGCAGTACACAAACCTTGATCTCTTGCCCTAATGATTTTATCCACTATATGCAGAAGACCAGTGGTGCAGCTAAAACCTTTCCGGAATCCAGATTGAATTTTAGGCAGTAATGAATACTTCTCGAGATGTTCTTTCAACTGATATTCTACAGCTCTTTCTAGTACTTTAGATAGAGTAGGAAGTATACTTATCGCTCGTAAGTCTTTAAGTTCGTTTGGTTCTGCTTTTTTTGGAAGTACTCGCACCACTGCTACTTTCTAGACCTGTGGAACGACTTTATTTGTCTAGCAAAAATTGATTTTGTCTGTTATATAAGGTACAATATGTGGGCAGCACATTTTAATCAGATTCAAATTTAGTTCATCACAACCTTTGGCATTAGTCTTAATGTTGCTGATTGATTCATACACGAATAAGTCATTTATTTCTGAAAACTGAAAGGGTTCTTCATTGATTAGACAGTTACTGTTGTAAAAGTTCAAAACTTCATTCGGAGGTTCTGCAAAAGAAACTGAGTTAACAAAATGGTCATTAATTTAATTTACCCTTTTCATATTCTCTGGTAATTCATATGATTTCTTTGATATAAAATTATTTGCCTTAAGTATTTTCCAGATCTGTTTACTATCACATGAATTGAATTGATGTGTAAAGTAAGCCTTTTTTTCATTTATAATGGCTTTCTTTAGGTAATTTCTCAAGTCCCTGTAATATCTCAGATAAACATCAGATCTCGTTTTTTATATTTTTTTAAAGCCTTATCTCTAAGCGACATCATTTCTCGAAGAGTTTCAGTTAACCAAGGGTTATTACGTTTTGTTACTATAGATGTAACAATTGGAGCGTGCCTATCAAAAAGGTTAATGGGACAGTTAACAAGAAATGAAATCTCCTCATCTGCGGACTCCTGATCGAAGATCCTAAATAATTGGGTAGCATAAAGATCGTTTAGAAAAAAGTTTTGATCAAAAGATTTGAAACTTCTATACATGCATATTTTGGGTTCCCTTTTAATTTTTTCAATTTGAGTTTTGAGATAGACAATTTGGTGATCAGATATGCCGCTACTGTCTAGATTTCCACCTCTTGCCTTTTCACAACTAGTAATGATAACATCCAACAGCGTTGCCGTAGTTGATGTTATTCTTGTTGGGAGATCCACTATTTGTTTCAACTTGATAGATTCTAAGATGGGGAAAAAAATTTCAGTACTAACATTTTCTAGATCTGGAAGGTTAATATTTATATCTCCCATACAAATAATATCATCTACGCTAGGTAATTTGATCTCAAATATATTTTCTCATATTCATTCCTCGAAGAATTTGACCAGAACATGACCTACGAAATCTAATATGGGCCTACTCACAGGCCTCTATCCTTTGAATCACCACATGACCTGAGGGTTCAGTAGTTGTTTCTTCAACGGCTTTTTCAGCAGCTACATCACTGGAGGTTTCATTAAATTTTTCAACCGTTTGATTCTTATCTCCATCTAAAACTGGAATAGTTGTTCTTTCATTTTCTATTTCATCATGCTTTTTCTTACCTTTCCATCTCTGCATGCTTTTTGATTCCTTAAAATGTCCCTCATATATCCAAGGGATTGAATTGGTACCCAATGTTCGAAAGCAAGTGTCTCAAGGGTTATCTAGACGCCAATCCTTTATTGCTTTTTTGGAATGCGCACCAATCACACGAAATAGTGTTGTGGGTTTTGTAGGTTTTACTGTTTATTGCTGAGAAGTTAAAGCGTCTCCATCAGTGGATCGAAACGAACCGCCACTGCAAATGTTCTATTAGCCCTTCTGGTATAATCTTCAGATTCGAGAGTAGCGTTTTCATCATTCCGCCAAGTACCCGTATCATCAGAATCATCATTTCATCAAAATAGTTTGGCAAAGTCTACGGAGTTCAAAGAGACTTTTTTTACTACGACCACATGGGAAAGTAACGTATATCGCACCGTATAGTTACACGGAAAGAGGCTTATATCACAAGCGTGTGAAATATTTTCCGCACGGGCGCGGAAAGCAACTTTCCGCACGCTCCGTTAGCTCAGTTCTTAAAACAGCGGGACGTATTGACTTCTGACAGAGTACGCGAGTTCGATCCTCGCCCGCGGATACTTTTGTTTATTATGATATCGAAAAAAATTATATTTTTCAAATATTTTGTATTTAAAAGTAATTATTGAAAATAACTGAAGTCAGAATGGTTCTCAGTCGGACTATTCATTACATTTTCTAGGAAATTAGATTGTTAGATAGTAACTTCTTGCTCTAAGCCTATGAAATATCCACTTCAAAAAATTCTGAATCATCTAAACAAAGCAAGGAATTTTCAAAATGTATGTTCCTTTTTGTTAAATAGTTTCATATATCATTTCCCTGTATCTAGTCAGGCAATCATGTAATCAATCATTTTATTATATATAAAAAGCAGGCTTTGAAAAATGTATGTCAAATGTCAAAAGTTATTTTGAGTTAGGGGAGTTAATTGTGCGGCGCAGCGAAAATATCCTCCCTAAAAATCCTACCAACAAAATCTTGAAGCAGTCTATTTGAGAATTGTAATTTTTTTCATCTTCTTAAAAAAAACGATTCCGCGTGCGAGGATCGAACACGCGTACTCTCCCTCATATTGAAAATAAATTAAGTCAGAATGGTTCTCAGTTGGACTATTCATTCGATTTTCTCGGACATATGTCAATATCATCTATATTGCTTGGACTTTAATTTAAACAAATATCCATTTAAAAGCATTCTGAATCATCTAAATAAAGCAAAGAATTTTCAAAATACATGTTTATTTTCGTTAAATCGTTTCATATATCAAATCTCTACTTTAGTCAGGAAATCTTGTAATCGTCTTGTTAGTTATTTATTGTATATAATCTGAAAACTGAAAAGACAGAAAATATAAAAAGAACTTTTGAGAAAACTGATTGGAAAAAGTTACTTGCGTTATTGAAAAATGTGAGCTGGGATACAATCCTGACATGTAAAGACCCACAAATAGCAATATATTTATTGACAAACTCATCTAAAAAAATTATCAAAATGAATAATAAAAATAGAAAAAGTAAACCATGGATTACTGAGGGCCTCATCAAATCAATCAAAACAAGAGACCTACTGAAGAAGAAACTATTGCAAAACCATTCCGACGAACAAAAAACAGAATATACCTTATATACATAGAAATGCACTGAATAATCTTATAAGAAATACAAAAAATAAATATTATGAAAATAAATGAAAAAAAGTTGAAGGTAGTTACAAAAAAACGTGGAAAATTATAAATGACGTAACAAATGGAAAAAATAGGGGAATAAACAATGATACAGGTATTTTAAACAAAAACGGCCAACTGATTAAAGAAAATGAAGAAAAGGCAAACATTTTCAATGAATATTTTATTAAAGTGGGAGAAAATATGTTAGATCAGTTAGAAAATTCTCAACACCCATTTACTGGCTAAAAATAAACAAATCTTTAGACTCCACCCTCTTTCTCTATCCTATAAATAAAAACGAATTAATATATATAATAGCTGATCTCAAGAATGCATCTTCTCCAGGTTCAGATGGTATCCCAACAAAAGTAATCAAAGACTTACATATTCATATTTCAAATCCATTTTTACATATCCTTAACTTAACTTTCACGAGCGGAGTAGTGCCTACACAATGGAAAGGAGCAATAGTTACACCTGTATATAAAAGTGGAGATCATAAAAAAAACAATTATAGGCCTATATCTGTTATAAGTAACTTCGCAAAGATCTTTGAAAAATGTGTCAAAAACAGAATAATGAAATTTTTTGACAAACATAAAGTAATCATTGACAGACAGTTTGGATTCAAAAAAGAATGTAACACAGAAAAACCAGTTTAGACTCACTGGATGAGTCGAAGAAATGCATGGCCGTTTTTCTAGATCTTGCTAAAGCCTGTGATACGGTCTCGCATAGCATACTTCTAGACGAATTATATAATAACGGCATCCATGGCACAGCATTGAAACTCCTGCGAAGTTACTTTTCATAGAAAACACAAAAGATTAAAATTGATGATGCCCTCAGTGAACCACTCAAAATAAGCACTGGAGTACCGCAAGGGACAGTATTGGGGCCAATATTGTTCCTTGTGTACATAAATGATATTGGACATGTGAATAACTTGAACGGTCATCTCATTTCATATGTCGATGACACCGCTATCATATTCAGAGAAGACAATTGGATTCGAAGTGTATAAAAAAGCTGAAATAAGGCTTTCTAGGATTCAAAATTGGTTAAATAATAATAAACTCAGCTTAAATTTAAGCAAAAGCAAATATATTACTTTCACTCTTACTTCTGGAGACCAACCAAACAACAAAATGCTGAAAATCCATAAAACCAATTGTGAGCACCAAATTTGTATATGCCCTGAAATAGAAAAAACATATTTATTCTCTGAAATATTTAGGAGTTATACTGGATCAACATATGAGATGGGATGAACAGGTTGCAATATATATATAATAATCAAAAGAATGCGACAAATGATAACTGAGTTTTACACCCTTAGGGACGTTTTACATGAAAAAACGTATTGCTCGTATACAAAGCACTAGTGGAATTAATACGGCGTTATTGCATTGTTGTATGGGGTGGATGTTTCAACAATGTCATAACAAGTCTGCAAATATCGCAAAATTTTATACTGAAAATAATATTAAATTAAGATCGTTTATTCTCCCAACAGCAAATCTATCTAGAAACAAAAGTTTTTGATATACGTAACTTGTATATTCAACAATGCCTACTATGGACTTTTGAAAATGCTGAAACAATGCTATGTGATAAATCTAGAATTACTAGAAATACACTAAACCGAAAATTGGTTATTCCACTTTTCAAGAAGACTCACATACAAAGATACGTTTTTTATTATAGACCAAAATTTTACTCACTACCGCTCCAACTGAGGGAAATATCCAACATAAAAAAATATAAAATCAAAATCAAAGAACATATTCAGAAAAAACAAAATGATACCGGTCATTTCTCTTTTCTCTTAATTATATTTCTTCATCTCTCTGCCACAATTACTCCTACCATAAGAATTCCCGGAAGGATAACAAGAATTGCCAAAACCTATAAAACCTTTCAGTTAGAAACATATCTATGCTATTTCCATCTCAACTGCGATGGTAACACATCGCTTACGCCTCGTGCCACAAAATTTCCCACCCGTGTGAAAAATGTCACATTCCGCACTAGTAATGTCATACCTATACTATTTCCTTGGTTTGAAGTTTCTCCTGTCATCAACCATCCACCATGCACTATCAGAAGTTTTCGTGATATTTGTAGGAGATGCTGGTCTCATATGCATTCCTAAGAAGGTATGGTCAGAACTGAAATACCATCCAGTTTTATTATCCATTCACCGCGCTTGCAGTTTCTGTTTCAAGGATCGATACCACCGCAGTTGTCGTCTCTAGTAATGTATGGCAATATTTAGGCGAGATTTGTCATTTTGCCAAACTAGCTATAATTTCGTGTTCGATATTTGATATCCAATGGTGCACTTATCCTCAAAATTCCGCCGTTATCCCTAATTGGGTGCCGAGCGATCAAGTTTCGTAGTTGAGTGTGTGATTCACTTTGAATTTATGAGGAAATGCCTTATATACGCACCTATACCGGAAAGAGGAATGGGGATTGTTTCATGCGGATCAGATAGATCAGAAAGATTATTGTTAAAATATGTTTCATGAAAAAACAATGCGCTCACCACAATTCAGGAAGAAATCTTCATGGTACATATCCTAATCTAAATTAACTTGGAGAAATAACACATCAATATTTATATTTCCCTTGCATTTTATTATCGAAAACCGCATTTGTTGTAGTCGTTCATGAGTTGAGTATGACAACAGCATTATGATCTTCAGGATTGAAATGTATTATAATAATAATAAAATTCATTAAATCCTACGATCATAAAAATGATATAGGATACGTCAGACAAAAATACATACATAGGCACAAAATAAATATATGTATATATATTATCGATTAAAATACTCTTCGATACTGTAAAAACAACCGTTAATCAGAAATTCTTAGAGCTTTGTTTTGAACAGATTTTCTCTATCTAGATTTTTCAAATCACCAGGTAAGTTATTGTAAAATTTAGCTCCCTTATAAGATGAAGAATTTTCATACTGACGAGTTGAATGTTTCTGAAGCCGTATCAACTCACCGCGTCTTGTAGGATATGCATGAAAATCACAATTTCGATTGTGATTTTGTATTTGTTTTTTGAACAACAGAATGCATTTGTAAATATAAATACTACACATGATTTTATTTCCAATAAAGTGTTGCCAACAAGATTCTCTATAATCTATTTTATAGATTAGGCTCAATGCCCTTTTTTGGTAGAAAAATATTTTGTTAAGTAACATTTAGAAGCTGGGCTTTGCTGAAATTGGACCTCAATTGTCTCATTGCATAGTACCCACTATTGACTTTCTTACGTACATAGTTTATACCTGACTCCCGGGTCATGTTACCATCGATATAAGTACCTAGAAATTTGGTGTTATCTGATGAATCAATTATTTCTTCACCTACTCTAACGTGGAAATTTTCAATTTTCCTATTTCTACTGTAAAAACTGCAACAAAACAGTTCTCTTCACATTCACAACTAATGAATTTTTATAACACCCATTTGTAAACTCGAGACTCGAATTGTTCAATTATTCTTGAAGTAACTCTGGATTTTCGGCATTTGATGCGATCGTTATATCATCTGCATACAAAACTATATTCTATATTATTTGTGCTTACCTATATGATTAGGAATATCGTTGATGAATAGAAAAAAGATGAGGGGACCCAATTTAGAATTTTGAGGATCTCCAAGGTCAATGTCGTACTTCTGCGACTGACAATTGTCAACTTCAACATGTATCTTTCTGAGAGTCAGGTATGATCTGAGCCATGAAAGAAAGTTACCCCTGATCTGAAGTTTTCCGCATATAATATGAGGGTCAATAATGTCGAATGCATTCGATAAGTCAAAGAAAAGTGTACCGACATACTTTCTTTTATCAAGTGAGTCATAGAACACCAAAAAAAGAGCAAAATGCACTTGCCGTTGACCTACCTGGGCAAAAACCATGCTGAAACTTTACGCTAGCATTTTCACATAAACGGATCTTTCGATTATTTTACATAATACTGTGGGAACTGTTACAGGCCGATAATTTTCAATAAGCGTTGAGTCGCCTTTTTTCAAAATCGGTGTTACTAATGCAATTTTCAGTTTGTCTGGGAATTCTCCATTTTCTATTAAAAGATTTATCAAAGATGTTGTGTTTTAAGGGTTGGATAATATTGCGAATGAAGATTCCTCAATTATAATATTTATTACTGCCAAATAAAAATGTGTTCACTTCCGTACAAGAATGGAACTGGCGTGGATAGATAAGGCAGACATCCAGCCAGGCAAAAAAACTATATAAACCGAATCTCACAACAGACAAATTCTGACAATCTAAAGAATTAACTAATCAAAAAGTTATACATGTCATATTGTAATTATGCCTCAATCTACGCAGTACCTTTATCGGGTCACCTTGCGATAACGACTTCCTATTAATCCGAGACGCGGAATCAGCAGAATAGGTACTTTTGTTTACTTCAAGTTTACTGCTGATGAAGCTACTAGGAACATATAAATAGGCCCTGCGAGGTCAAATATAGTTAGTTGATTTAGAAGTTTCAACCAAGTAGTTGTGTTTTTATTGTAATAAAGTTATTGAAAGTAATGGTGCTTTTCACAAAGTTAATTTTGAAAGTTCGAATATAACAATTGGCGCAGTCGGTAGGATCTGAAAAACGTTGCTAGAACACGGTAATACCCCAACTAGTAGCGACGGATCCTAATCCCTCAACAGAAGACGAACCGAAACCCCAAGAGGAGTCAACACTCGAAGAGCAGCGGAAGGAACACCTGGTGAAACCCCTAGCTGGACGACTTCGAGAACAAGAGGAATCGGAATGAGCATCATACTATTGTAAGACAATTTTGAAACAATTCGATCATATTTTGTTTACAATTAACAAATAATCATACTGCTTGATTTTCCCCAGGTTAACAATATTGGTAATTGTACAGCCAATTACCGTATTGAATAAGTCGTACTGTTCGACTATTTTAAAGTTTGATTTACCTGTATTGTTTCCAATCCAATCAGAATTTCACGAGACAACAGAATTCTCATCCCAACCAACAATACAACAAACCCCAAATGAACCAAACGCAGTTTCAACCCCAATCTAGACACCAATTCCAAAACAACCAAAATCAATATCGACCATCAGTAATACAAAGAAATACAAACTTTTCGGAATGCCCTACCCAACAAAGAGCTCACTTCATGACATACGAAACCCAGGATTATCATACTGATGATAATCAGGATAATGATACTGCTGATTATCCTCAAACTAATGACTTTTATCCTAGTGGGTATGAGTATGATTACTATACAGATAGTAATCAATATCACCAAAACGATACACTGGAACAACCACAGCTCCTCGAAGACCATTCAACATACCAGGGATTTCTGTCACTTCCGAATACCAATCACCCACCAAATCAGTTTCAGACGAGCAGCAACCAATCAGCCGACCCCATATCAGAAATTCAAAGCCAAATCCAGTCGTTGAACATTCAGGATTACCATCCGGACCTGAACTTCCCAGAACAGAGTTTCATATGAGTTCCCTGTTCTCCGTAAATTCGAAGAACCTTTACTATATCAAAGATACTTCGAATACGTTCAGAATTCTCATCGACACTGGTGCAGGCATATCAATTTTCAAACCCAAAACATGTGAAAAATATCCCTACAGATTCCCTGAAAATGTCACTATACAAGGCATTACTGATCAGAAAATAATTGTTAATGAATCCACCTTGATTGATTTTAAGCAAAAAGACCCACACAAAGTCTACATTTTTAATTTAGATATTGATTTTGATGGTCTGCTTGGATCTGACTTTTCAGAACATTATAACTGCATAATAGATTTAAAAAACAAACAATTGGTAACAAATTTCATAACGGTTCCATTGTTCAAAGTTCCGGAAGAAAATCAATTGGATCCCAATCATATTAAAAAACCAAACCAAATAAAAATTGAACCCCGTATGGAACGAATTTTCAAATTGAGTTGTGATCTCAAACTGACGCTATACTGTTAGCGGACGAAAAGGAAAAAGTTAGACTTCCTAAAGTCTTGGTAAAAATTGACGAAAATGGTACATTCTATACTTCAATTATAAATACAAATGCTATAACCAAATTGATCGATTTTTCGGAAATAAAATTAGAACCCATTCCATCCGAAGAAACAATTTTAAATATCAACCTAACACATCCCCAAAACATGTACCCGGTAGATTGAATCCAAGAGATTAAAAACCAGCTGAGAACAAACCATTTAAATGAGGAAGAGGATCAGTTGATAACTGATTTATGTCTTCAGTGTGAAGATATTTTTTATTTAGAAGGAGATAATCTCACTTTTAACAACGAGATAAAACATAGTATCGAAATAAAGGATGCTAGACCAGTTTTTACTAAATCTTATAGGTACCCACAGGTACACAAAGAGGAAGTAAAAACTCAAATCTCCAAAATGTTAAATCAGGGCATTATTCAGTCATCGATTTCACCTTGGTCGTCACCTGTTTGGGTTGTACCCAAAAACTAGACGCCTCGGGAAAGCAAAGAGTGGAGAGTGTTCATCGACTACAGAAAACTGAACGAGTTGACTGTAGACGATAAATATCCATTGCCAAATATTTCGGATCTCTTAGATCAGCTTGGAAAATGCCACTACTTTACCACGCTCGATCTGGCGTCGGGATTTCATCAGATTGGAATTCAACCAACAGACGTCCAAAAAACAGCATTTTCCGTAGACAATGGCCACTATGAATTTGTTCGTATGCCATTTGGATTGATAAATGCTCCATCAACATTCCAACGAGTAATGGACAACATTCTCCTGGGCATACAAAACGAACGATGTCTTGTCTACATGGATGACATCATAGTGTATTCCCCCACTATTCATGAATACATAGCGAGACTCACCGAAGTGTTCAAAAGACTCCGAAAAGCGCACTTAAAGATTCAGCCGGATAGGTGCGAATTCCTGAGAAAGGAAGTTGCCTATCTTGGACATGTAATCACCCAGGAAGGAGTGAGACCAAACCCTTCAAAGATAGAATGCATTCAAAACTTCCCTGAACCACGAACACAAAAAGAAATAAAATCCTTTTTAGGCTTAGCAGGTTACTACCGACGGTTCATATATAATTTTGCCAGAACATCAAAACCCCTAACAAGGTTATTACAAAATGACACCTCTTCCAACTTTGACACAGAATGTAAACGATCATTCGATGAATTGAGAAACGCGCTTTCATCCAGTCCAATTCTCATTTACCCAAACTTCGAGGAACCATTCCTATTAACCACCGATGCAAGTGCCTTTGCCATTAGTGCCATTAGTGCCATATTGTCACAAGGACCTATTGGCAAAGATTTCCCAATAGCCTATGCGTCCAGAACCCTCTGTAACGCCGAATCGAAGTACTCTACAATTGAAAGAGAACTTCTTGCTATTGTTTGGACAGTAAAACATTTTCGCCCGTACCTTTTTGAAATGAAGTTTCAATTAGTTAGCGATCATAGACCTCTTACCTGGCTCTTTTCAATAAAAGACCCCGTCTATTGGCACGTTGGTGACTCAAACTTGAAGAGTATGACTACGAGATAGAATAGAAGCCTGGCAAAATAAATAAAAATGCCGATGCTCTATCCCGTATTAAAGTCAACCACTTTAGGGAATGTGCGAATTTCCAGAAGAAAATCTATTCTCACATCTAACACGGACGAAAATGAAGAACTGGAGAATTCTGATGAAACTGAATGCGAATCCGAAGTAAAACAAGTCGAAAATCAAGAAGAACACCAGGAAGAAGAACAAGAAGAGAACCCCGGAGAAAAACCCGAGATTCCCATAGGAACTATTCAACAAGAATACGAGACCTTCATGAACCTTTACAAAACCAAATCGTTGATCGACTATTCTAAAGTACAATTCGATAATTCTCAACTTCTCGATAAACATCACAAAAATATTGTTAGTTTTTTTTTGGCAAAATAAACTAGACGCGTTGCATTATGAAATTATCGAAGATTTTTTCGAAGAACATCCCGATTTTTCTCACAACAAAATTAATATACTTGCTAGTAAATCAGTCAAGAATAGGAAATACTTCATCATTCCTCTCCCTTACGACCCTACAACGGTAGTACAAACTCTTTTACATTATTTACTCATCCCAAGATGAATTCAAGTGTATTTAATTGAGAATAATCTGGAACTACCCACTTTGGAAATATGCTCATTCATATTTGCAGGTAAAGACATAAAACTGAAAGTATGTCAAAACATAACAACAACTCTCGATGCAGACCAAATTCCTATAATCTTAGACCAATGTCATCTAGGAAAAACTAACTTACACCGGTTAGACGAGATAGAGAAAAATATAATTGGCAAGGTCTTGTAAAAGATGTTGAAAATTTCGTTAAGAAATGCGAAATTTGTCAAAATTTGCCGAAAAAACCTTGTCATTACCGAAACACCAAAAACTTGTTTCGAGCGTGTTAATGTTGACATATTTGAAGTTCCAACTAAATATTATGTACTAACAATAAGAGATGAGTTAACAAAATTCACTCAAGCCTATGCACTCGAGGATAAAACCTCAAGGTCACTTTTTAACACCCTCCTTCTTTATTTCCAACATTTTGGAACACCTTTGAGAATCCATTGCGACTATGGTCGAGAATTTACTGGTCAAATCATGAAAGACCTTTGTACTCTATATGATATCAAAATAACATATTCCAGTGTTAACCATCCCCAGTCCAATGGATCTATAGAACTATTCCACGCCACATTTGCCGAAATGATGCATGCTCATAAAGCGGAAAACCCTGAGGAACATCCACTAAATGTCTTACCCTACGCTGTCATATGTTACAATAACACAAAAAATAAGACACACGGTTTTACCCCACAAGAATTGGTATTTGGACACACAGCTAGCAGACCTGCAGAAACGGTCTGCAATCAAAAAGATCTTATTTCCAAATATGTTAGGGACTTAAATAATAAAATGTCATTTTATCACAAGGCTGCTAGAGCCAAGACAGACAGACAGAAAGAGATAGCAAAAATTACATTCGATCGAACCGATACTACCACCGATTATAAAGTAGGAGATAAAGTATATGTGAGAGAGTCTCAAATTTCAAATAAACTTAAGAATAAATTCAATGGACCTTTTGAAATCATAGAAATCTACCCAAATTCCGCTATGTAAACTGGAAAACTCGAAATAAAACTGAAGTAAATTTTGACGGACTGAAACCCTTTCACGAAGATTAATTTCTTTCAGGGCACTCCTGCTGTCATCTACAGTCAATTCCCAATACATCATTGAACAAGTTAATAATTCAATGGGAGTTTTCTTCCACGAAGAAGGAACCCTCAAAGTCTCAAATGAAAAATGGACCCTTTTGGTCTACAAGGACTTATCATCTATTAAAGTGGCCTTAGATAATGATGATAAAATTTTAGAAAGCTTGATCTACTTTCTCGAAAAAGACGTACCCAGTATAAAATCATTCATAGCACAAATAAAAATGCATATCGGCCTCCTCAGTCAAATATCAGATTCATTACAACTGAAGTATAGAGAAATCTTCGCAGACACTGGAAGATTTGAGAGAAGGTCCAAACGTGGCCTAATAAACGGTGTTGGCACGTTTCGGAAAGCCATCACAGGAAATCTTGATGCATCTGATGGTGAATATTTCACAGATTGCATAAATAAAATCAGCCAAGAAGAACATCAAATTGAAAACCTTCTGAAAAATCAAATTTTGGTCACCACTTCCGTTATCAAGAGTTTTAACTCAATTATTCAGAAACTACAGGTTGATGAAGAAACATTCAACCAGGATATTAAAGATATTGAAAAAACACTAATGGACATGTCAGATAAATTGGCATATTATGAAGCACAAGTAAAATCCCTCGAAATATGTGAATCACTCATGGAAAGTTATTTGTTTCTTGAAAACGCCTATCGACGACATTACAAATGCGATCACTTTCTCTCGTTTGAAAATTATTCACAATTCAATTACAACTTCAAACTATTTGATCTATTCCATTCGGGTAATATCGCAAACAATCAGTAAAAATAAATTGCCTTTACCGACAAATCTTGGAAATATTGCTCAATATTTTGAACTTATTGAATTACAAGCTTTTCAAACAGATCATAAAGTAGTATTTGTTTTGAAAATTCCACTAGTGGAGCACGAAACATATACCCTGTATATCACTTCTATCCAATACCGATTTTGGATATTCGAACAGGACTTCATCATATTTTGTTAGCATTTCAAAAATTTATTGCGCGTGATGATGATTCAATGTTGTACATTTCCCTTCGGAATTTTGACAATTGTAAAGTGATTCAACGCGATGTGAGAATTTGTTTTGAAGAGCTTCCATACCCAATTGACAATAACGCCATTTGCGAAGCTCAACTTCTTAAGTTTTGAAAATTCCCGAATCCTGTCAATCGACATTGATTTACGCGAAGGACTACAATGTGCAAGAAATCTCCCAAAATGTATGGTTGATTTCCAAATCTGATCCACTACCAGTTACGATCAAATGTATCAACAGAGAAGTGATTACCAAAATAATAGACTCCAATTCTATCCTGAGACTTCAGCCTGAATGCAATGCTTACATAGGAAATACACCTATGAAAATGATGCAGTTCAAATCCCACGTCAGTGTTGTGATCACCTACCGGAGAAATCGAAGCTCCCTGAACTGAAGCCGCTTAAACTCAGCAAACTAAATACTGAGGACCTTAGTATTGCTGAACATAAACTGAATCAATACTCGGACGATTTAGACAGATTGATCAATGAACCCTTCGTAAACAAACATATTTCGTGGTTTACGTATTTGACGATCACCCTCATCGTCATTTGGTATTCTTATACTAAATGTCGCCGCAGGAAATCAATCAGAATTGGAATTTCTTCGTCAACCGACGATCAACCAAGAACAGCCTTGAGAACCCTTACAAGATTCTCCCTAGAAGAAGACCAAGTGTCCGATTAGAAGAACCCATCGAAGAGGACATCCAATTGACCTCAAATTCTAATAAATCTATTGTTTGATAAAAGTTGCTGCAAAGCACCAACTTTTCTTTGAAAAGGGAAGTTGTTATATTGTAATTATGCCTCGTTCTACGCAGTACCTTTATCGGGTCACCTTGCGATAACGACTCACCATTAATCAGAGACGCGGAATCGGAACGTGACGTATTTACGCGAGAGATTTTGATTGGTTATACTCGTGATGTTCGCCTTGCAGATAAACTAAATAATGTGCCTGACAGCGTTGCCATATCGCAAAAAAATATGATATGCCAGAATAATCTATTTCACTTTAATTGGTATATATGTACCTACCTGTCCCTCTATTCAAAGTTTGCAGTTATGTTTTCAGAGAGTATAACATTAACTTCAACCAAGATTACATTCAGGTCACTTTGTTTCAATAAATAATAATTATCACATGAAATTTATTACGATTACTTATTTATTATGATGTTAGTGACAATAGCTGCTATATTCTCTGACAGACTATCTGGTTGTATCTGCTCGACTGGAACATGACAGCATACCTATATGATCTTTCCTTTTTAGATTTCAGAATATATGTCAATTATAACAGTACTAATTGATTTTTTGAAAATGTATTTGAAAATTGAGGTTACTTACTCGTTAAGTGTACAAAAAGTCACATAAAGACATCTCATGTCCATAGGATATAGTGAAGGATCAAATTTAGTTTACAAACATGTTTAAAATGTGATGGATCCCGATAAATTAAACATTATTTCTTTTACAAAGAGTAAACGAGAAATAATTCATTATCATCATGCAAGATGTTGAAAAACCGATATTTTTTTAATAATTCAACAACTTGTAATTTGGAAACGAGGAATTTTTCTCTGCATCTTGAGGAAAAAAAAAATTCAACGAGATCTATCACATACTCCATACTCAGTTTTTGTCAAATTCTGAGCAGCCTCATCTGGCACCTAAGTGATCGTATAAAACCAACATCGATGCAGAAATTTACAAATTTTTACAAAATGATTGCCTCTAGCGTTGTTGAGCAGGTATACCTTTTTCATTGACAAAATGTGTAGACATACATATAAAAAATCCCAAGAGTTTACTGTCAAAAAAGTTAGGCTCTCTAAGTCTGGTATAAAAATGAATACCAAATTTTGATTTGTCATCTCAAAAAAATCCAGTTCGCCAAACTTTGTTCGGAAGCTATTTGAAATTGAAAATATTTTGACTTCAACACACTGTATCGCCATTTACGAACACATACTCATATGGACTTTTTATTTCGAAAAAGTCAAAGATTTAACCTTTGAAATTTCTACAAGTACCTAATGAACACCCTGTATAAGTACTCGACCAACTTCTAAGATCACCTTTCCTTGACAGAAAGGTTATTTCTATAATATTGCTAGTTACGTGAATACCTTCAAATAAACGGACCACAGTTAACAGGTCTTGTAGCTCTTTAAAAAAATCAATGACAGAATATTTTCCACAAAATTAAAAATATCGCCCGAATCAGAGCAAAAAACAAATTTCATCACACACATTAACAGCAAGAAGTCTGAAAGCTTCAATTTTCACACATATTCGAGCTTGATTTTGGAGAGTTATAATTCCAATGATACAAAATCAAATGGTGTAAACCTAGGTCAAATAATGTTTATTGAAGTCATTTTTAAAACTATGGAATCACAAGACTCTTTAAAAATATTTGTTAACAAGAAAACAGACTGGATGTATCACTGTAAAATATGTATTGATTCAATGCGCTTTGCACTGCGGTTTCGGAATATATTTCTTCATCAAGTCTTTGAGAATCTTTTGATACTCTCTTGAATTGTCTTTGATAAAACCATCTCTCCACGCTTCGCCATCTTTCGTTTTAGTTTTCTTCATACCGGGCCAATGAATCAAATAAGCTCCATCGAGTATAACAAATTTATATCCAATAAGGCACATCTCCAGCATCTGAAATGGAAAAAAATTCATGACCACATATCTAGCGACTTTGGAAAGATATACAGGGCAATCCATGACAAGCCTGATCAAACGATATGTGTCACTTCCTGGAATTTCAAAATAAAATTTGGTACCTTTAGTTTTCTGATTCAGATCAAACGGAGATCTATCAAAGAGTAAAGGCTATTATTCAAGGTGTTCCTCAAGACTCTGTCTTTTTAATCTATTTAAATGATTTATATTGTCCATCAGGATGGTTTGTGGTAAATGAATTCCTCCTCACCTGTAACATTTTATCCTGCAATCCCTCCCAGGACAACATTTCATTGTACAATGGTTCACTTTTCGTGCCGATATAGATGGGCTCCCATCTGTGATAAGGCACTTCTCTTCTTGCTGTTGTGAGAGGCTAGAAAAACAGAAAACTGAGGCCCTGTAGAAATAACGAAAATCGTTAATTTCACCTTGACAACATCTCCAGGATCTGAAACCAACCAAGACTCAATTCCCGGAAACTTCTGACAGTGGGAGCAAATCAATTTGTGAAAATAAACAGCCTTCTCCTCGCGGACCATCCGCAGCAGTTCTTTCTTCGTCCGCGGGATCTCTTCGTTTGACTCAACTTCGAAGATTGGAAGCACAAAAACCCTATGCGGACAATCTGTCATCCTGTAAACATCGATCATATCTATGAACTTCTTTGCCAGGCCTCCGCTGGGCATCAGCTGGATATCGGAGACGATAACGTTTTCTGTCAGGGAGGCTGTTCTAGCGGCGTTTCTGCAGACGTTGATGGGGTACATGACTTTTTCATCGGAATGTCTAAAATTAATAATGATAATAAAAATAATTGGGTCGCTGGCTGAAAGGAGAACCTGCTGATCGAAATACGTATTGCGCAGGACTCCGTGCAGTATCCAACCAGCAAAGTTGTCTTATAACTCGGATGATATACGACTATTCTATTATATAGTTATTTTATTTTTACTGCCAAAATGCTCATTAATTGTATTGTGGCTACATAAATACTGTTCTGTTGACGACAACTAAAATATTTAATGAATTTATCTTCGAAACGTTTAACGTGTCTCGGCATCTAATGGCCACTGACACGGGATCTGTGATACATTTCATAACAAATTATATATCTGGGATAACATAGTAAAAATCAAATTAACTTGAACAGTCGACAGTCTTTGAGGAACTCTATTACAGTTTTAAACTGGTTTGGTAGACCGAGAATGTTTTTAAGGGTTCCACTGAATTTATGTTTGCAGCGAGTCGGGCTGTAGCGTGTGCAATCTAAAAGTATGTGCTCGATTGTAAGTCTCACGCCGTCACAGAATTCACAGGTAGGGGAATTGTGTGAAGACATAAGGTAACCATGGGTGAGCCGGGAGTGACCTATTCTGAGTCTTACAACACTTTTGTCTTTTCTTGTCATTGAAGGCATCTTCTGCAGGGACACTGTGGGTTGAATTGTACGCAGTTTAGTGTTGCTTGTGTTCCAATGTGTTTGCCAAGTTTGTATCATCATTTGTCGAGTTGCTGATTTTAGGTCTTGATGGAGTTGGATTTGCTCTGCTGGCAAATCGGAAGAACAAATTGGTTTCGCTGCCTGGTCTGCACGTTCGTTGCCTGTAATTCCTATATGAGAAGGGATCCATATGATAGTCACGCGGATGCCTCTAGTGCTGTAATGGTGGCTGGTGTCTAGGATATCTTGAACCAAGGGATGTTGTGAGAAGTTGTTCTTGATGGAGTGAAGTGAACGAGCCTCGTACCATACTTCTTGATACGGGTGCGACTAGGACAATCCTTGGACCTACTCTTGCCAAAACACCGGCAAGAATCGAATCGTCGAATTGGAAGCTACGCACAGCAACAGGAGAGCCGGCAACTGTGTATGGTGAACTTCCAATTGAACTGACTTTGGGCAGCACTACAGTGAAACACCGGGCTCTAGTAGCGGATATCGAGGATGAGGTAATAATTGGAATGGACATCATGAATTTTAGAGGATTGGAGCTGAATTTTAAAGACGGCGTCCTTCGTGTGAACGGAGAAGAGCTGGTACTTCATGGGATAAATGAATAAATGGTTCGAGTTCTGCAGGCTGAAGACGTAAGCGAACCGGAGAGGGCTGAAACCATTTTGGAGGCTCGCCTGGATGGAGGTGCGAGCAGTGGAAACGTGGTGATGTTCGAACCCAAGCTACATGATGAGAAAATTGGACGAGGAATTGCACTAGGAAAAACCTTGTTGCGTGCTGATAAATTTGTGCCAGTGAGGGAAATGAATGTCAATTATTACCCGGTGACCTTGAAGAAGGGAACAATTTTGGGGCACTGCTCGTCAATTTCCTCTGTGATTAGGAGTGTACGCGGCACTGTTAGCCAATCCACTAACATACCAGCAGAATTGGAGAAGTTGGTTGCTATTTCGTCCAAGGACATGGGGCCAGCACAAAAGACCAAACTGAGGGAACTAGTCAGGAAGTATCAGGAAATCTCCGATACCGGAGTAGGCAAAGGCGGTAGAACAAAGGTGCTTCAGCACAAGATAGATACTGGAAATGCCCGACCAATCAGGCAATCAGCCAGAAGACTTCCTCTAGCCAAAAAGGAGGAGGCTGCGACATGGAGAAAGACGGAGTCATCGAGCCATCCGACAGTCCCTGGTCCTCTCCAGTCGTGTTGGCGAAGAAGAAAGATGGATCAACACGGTTTTGTGTAGACTACCGTCAACCAAACAACGTGACGAAAAAGGACAGCTACCTTCTCCCAAGGATAGACGACACGCTAGACACGCTGGCTGGATCTACGATTTTCTCGACCTTAGATTTGAAGAGCGGATACTGGCAGGTAGAACTGGCCCAGGAAGATCGAGAAAAGACAGCTTTTAACATCGGCTCCGGAATATGGCAGTTTACAGTTATGCCATTAGGCCTCTGCAATGCTCCAGCCACGTTCGAAAGATTGATGGAGACGGTTTTGAAAGGACTATCATGGAAGACGTGTCTGGTATATCTCGACGACATTATTGTGGTTGGCAGATCGATCTAGGACCATGTAAACAACTTGCTAGGGCTTGGGCGGCTACTAGCAGCGTCGGCAGGTGACGGATAGCCGGACGGCCTGCGGCGTACGCTGTGCAACCCACTGCTGCGCCGTAGGTTACCACCGAATAACCAATAAGATGGCGCTGAGCAACCCTCCAATTCAAATCGTAATGCGACCCGTCCTGATGGATGCATGGCGGTGGGAGTGCACCGTCACTAACGGAGCCTGTGAGATACTGGGCGACCTCCAACAGTAAACAGCCTTACACCTGTACAGGAGGCTCTGCAGGTGCGGACTCCCTTCCCCCATACTCGTGGGAACCAAATGGAAAACCTAGACAAACAAAAAGTAACCTTTGGGGAACTTCCAGCTGAAGAAAACCCAACCACGCAGACGGAAATGATTACCCAGCAGATTCCAGCTGAATCACACTCGGAATCAGAAACCGCTGCTGCTACCAGGGAGGAGGGAGGATTGGGTCAAACCAATCTTGTCAAACCCCTGGAACCCGTGAGCAGGAAGACTTCAGGAGACAGTAGCAATACTAAAACTCCGAAGACTCTTGCCTTACAAAATATTGCCTTAGATATAAATCGTTTACATCTGAGTGACAAGAAAAAGCCCTCTGGGGCACAAAAAAGGCAGATGAAGATTGCGCAGGCTAAGGCTGCTGGGGAAGAAATCAGACCCAGAAAAAGCCGCTCTAACCGGCGCAAACCAAAACCAGGCAGGCCACAGTAAACATCCAGCACAGCTGGAAGCAGCTGTCAAACTCCCAGGAAAAGGGAGCGCGCCCAGCATAGCAATCCGTCCTCCTCGGAAAGCGCCTCGAGGGTGAAAAAACCACGATGTGGAAATCTCGTGGCTGCCTCTGTTCCAGCAGACCAAACTGAGCGAGGCCACAAGGGGTCTGAAGATGGCTGTTGCACTGGAACTATCCGGAGCAGCAGCTGACTGAAAACCAGGGGATACTTCTACAGGGCGCTATCACCGAGGAGATCTTCGCATGTGGGCCGGGTGAGGGTCCGAATTTCCGGAACAGCTACGCTCACAAGGGCGTGCTGGTCGTGACGTGTTCGGACGAAAACACGAAATCCTGGCTTCTCGAATGCATATCCAGAATAACCCCTTGGGAAGGAGTAGTCCTTAAAGCTGGCTTAGTTAAGGACATCCTTCAAACAACCAAGGTGGTTCTATGGATTCCGAAACCATCTTCCGAATCTTCCAGTTGATCAAAACCCAGAACCTGGGGCTAGAACCTGGAGATTGGCACGTCGTTAAGAGACAGGAGGAGGCCTCTGGCCTACCTCTTGTTCTCCTAATTGACGAAAAATCCTTGAAGAACCTGCAAACCAGAGGAATGAAGGCATTACTGGGGCTCATGCAGGTCAACTTCAAGGTTGTAAGCCTTACAAGGAGCAATCTCAATGTTGCGGGTAGCTCAAGCCAACCTGCAGCACAGTAAGGCTGCAACAGCAACCCTGTGCAGAATATTTGCACAGGGCAACATCGACGTAGCCCTGATTCAAGAACCCTGGCTAGTAAAAGGGCATATATCGGGACTCGGACAATCCAAAGGTAGGCTTTTTTATAACCAAACCTGCGGAAACGCCAGAACATGCATACTTGTTAAAACTGACAGGAACGTGTTGAATCTGTGTGAATTCTCTTACAGGGATATCACAGCGATCAAGACGACCTACAGAAGGGATGGAGTGAAGAGAGACATCGTCCTAGCTTCAGTCTACATGCCCTATGGCTCTCCAAGTCCTCCACCATCAGGGAATGTGAAGGAACTGGTCCAACACTGCGAGCTACACAAACTCCAGATAATTATCGGAGCTGATGCAAACGCACACAACACGGTGTGGGGCAGCACCGACACGAACATAAGAGGTGAGTCATTGCTTGAATTTATTGTCTCCAGTAACCTGGAAGTACTTAATAGGGGCAATGAGCCAACCTTTGTTACCCAAAGAAGACGGGAAATCATTGACATTACCCTTGGCTCCCCCCAGGTAGCTCAGCAGGTAGGGACGTGGATCGTCTCAGACGAACCATCAATCTCGGATCACCGTCACATTTGCCTGGAGATTGGTAACACCAGTGAACCGGCAAAGATGTATCGGGATCCGAGAAAAACCAACTGGCGGAGGTATCGGGAGGAGATCGGGGAAAACCTGAAAAACCTCAGGAATGTCAAACCCAACACACACAGCGTTTATGATATAGAAGAAACCTCGGAAAAAATTCAAGAGGCCATAATAACTTCGTATCAGAACAACTGCCCCCTAAGAAGCAGGCAAACTGAAGGAAAGGTGAGCTGGTGGACTACCGAACTCACAAAACTTCGGAAAAAAACTCGTAAACTATTAAATAGAGCGAGAAAAACTGGTGAGTGGGCGGAATACTCCAAAACACTCCAAGAATATAATAAAACGATCAGAGGGGAGCAAAGGAAAGCATGGAGGAAGTTCTGAGAGGACATAGAACAAACCTCAGAAAGCCCAAGACTCCATCGTATACTTTCCAAAAACCCTATAAACCTAGTGGGGACTCTCAAAAAACTCACTGGAGGTTACACGCACATTTTCCAGGATCCACTATCGTCACAAATCCCAGCAACGAAATCCCTGTCAACCTCCAACTGATGGCGAACAGGGCTGACTGGGAGGTGGCAAAGCGGATCGTAACGTATACGAAAGTAATATGGGCAATAAAGTCCTTCAACCCATATAAATCTCCTGGACCTGATGGAATATTCCCTGTTCTATTACAGCAGGGAATAGAAGATCTAGCACCAGAACTATGCAGCTATGAGAACTATGAGCCTAGCATTTGTCTGACTACCACAAACCTGGAAATCTGTGAATGTGGTCTTTATTCCGAAACCTGGTAGGAATAGATACGACCAGGCCAAGGACTATAGACCAATAACCTTATCATCCTTTCTTCTGAAAGGACTGGAAAAACTGATAGATAGGGACATACGGGAGGCAGCTCTGATAGACCGGCCTTTACATATAAACCAGCATGCATATCTAACAGGAAAATCGTGCGAGACGGCTTTGCACCAATTAGTGTCAAGGCTGGAAGACTCTCTAGCGAAAAAAGAAATAGCTCTATGCACTTTTCTAGATATCGAAGGAGCCTTTGACAATACATCCTTCGAAAGCATGGTCTCAGCGGCCAGGAGGAGAAGCGTTGACGAAACCACCTGCAGGTGGATACTCTCAATGCTCCAAAATCGGAAGGCCCAGACCAACATGTTCGAAGAATCCGCGCAGCTGGAAATTGCCAGGGGAACTCCACAGGGTGGGATCTTATCACCCCTACTGTGGGATATGGTAGTAGACGAACTGCTGGAAACTTTAAACAACCAGGGATACTACACCCAAGGTTATGCGGATGACATAGTAGTCATCGTGCAGGGGAAGCACGCCCAAATAACCTCAGAGCTAATGCAAAACGCACTGAGGACCATTGAGGAATGGTGCCAAAGGTAAGGACTGAGGGCAAACCCAAGCAAAACCACGCTCATTCCCTTTACACGCAAAAGAATTTTGGGAGGCATGAAACTACCCAAATTCTTTGGCGAAACACTACAAGTTGCTGATAATGTTAAATACTTAGGGCTGTTCCTTGATAAGAAACTAACCTGGAACATGCATCTGCAACATGTAATCAACAAGAGCAAATCAACATTTATGATGTGCAGAAGAGCTTTTGGAAAAACATGGGGACTGAAACCGAAAGTCATGAACTGGCTTTACACCGCAATCATAGGACCCAGAATCACATACGGCTCGCTGGTGTGGTGGCCCAAAGTGAGACAAAGGCAGGCAAAACTTAACCTCGGAAAACTTCAGAGGCTCGCCTGTCTGTGTATCACGGGTGCCATGAGCAGCACTCCGAACGCTGCAATGGAAATCATCCTAAACCTCCCACCATTGGACATCACAGTCATGGGAGAGGCAAGGATGAGCGCATACAGACTTATACAAACAGGTAATTGGAGATCCCAACCACAAATTGGGCATACCAAAATTACTCATGAAGTCAACATTACCGAACTGGAAATGATATCAGACTACATACCTTAATACTCATACGAAAAACCATTCAGAACACAGCTCAAGTGGGACGAATGGGACTCGGGAGTAGAATCACTATCATCTGGCAACATCATCTGGTACACAGATGGCTCCAAAACAGAGATAGGAACTGGAGCAGGAATACATGGAGTGAAGCCAAATAGGAACGTTATACTTCCACTTGGCAACAACACCACAGTATTCCAAACTGAGACACATGTCATAAGGACATGCATACAGATGAATCTAGACAGTGGGTACAAAAGAAAACACATCTACATTCTTTCTGATAGCCAGAGCGCAATAAAAGCTCTGAATCCAGTACAGATTAAGTCAAAGCAGGTATGGGAATGCCTTCAGAGCCTCAATGATCTGGCAAAACACAACAAGGTAACACTTGTGTGGGCGCCTGGACACAGAGGAATCGAAGGTAATGAAAAAGCAGACCAACTTGCCAGACGAGCTTCTGAACTACCATTCACAGGCCCAGAACCAGTGTTTGGCATCAGCAAAACCCGATGCGGAAACCTAATAAATGAGTGGAAGAAAACAAAACACCAAACATATTGGGAGCAAATCGAAGGGCATCGACACAGCACAGCCATGGTGAGGCACTTAAGCCAAACACTGACGGCTGACATTCTCAACCTGAACAGACCTAAGATACGCATACTTACCGGCTTACTAACCGGACACTGCGCCCTTAGGAAACACCTACACACCATGGGAATAAACAGAGAAACCGTGGAGTGCAGACTTTGTGGTGACGAGGAGGAAACAGCCTCTCACATCATCTTCGAATGCGACGCGCTGTACAACAAGCGCTACAGAATATTCGGACAGACCAACCTAGAAATAGGCATGAATCCGAAACACCTAGTGAATAGATTACTAAACCTGATAAAAGACACGGGCCTATTTAACTAGGAACTACTGACGTCAGAATACAATAGACCCCAGTTGGTCTCAGTGTCAAGGGTCACCCTCACGGGTAAACCCTGCGTCTGGCTCGTCAGCCTCAAACCAACCAACCAACCATGTAAACAATTTGGAAGAGGTATTTCAGCGACTGAGAAGCTCCGGACTGAAACTGAGCCATAAGAAATGTCATCTGTTTCAAAAAGAAGTACGTTATCTCGGCCATGTTGTCTTTGGGAAAGGAGTGGCAGTAGATGAGCAGAAGATCAAAGCTGTTAAGGAATGGCCCGTTCCGAAAGACATTCACCAGCTTCGAAGTTTTCTTGGCTTGTGCACTTACTATCGCCGATACGTGCTGGGATTTGCTAACATCGCAAAACCACTGACCAGGCTCACGGAAGGACAAACAAAGTTCCAGTGGTCAGATGAATGCCAAGATTCATTCAGGAAGTTGAAAGGAGCTTTGAGCAACGCACCAATCCTGAGCTAGCCCCTTCCAGACGGGAAATTCATTTTGGACACGGACGCCAGTAACGTGGGACTTGGAGCTGTCCTGTTTCAGTTCCAAGAAGGACAAGAGAAGGTCATCGGATACTTCAGCAAGACCCTCAGTAAACCGGAGCGGAATTATTGTGTCACCAGGCGGGAACTGTTGGCTGTTGTCAAGGGAGTTGAGCACTTCTACAAGTACGTGTATGGACGAAGATTCCTACTGAGAACTGACCATGCAGCTCTCAAATGGCTCCTACAGTTTAAGAATCCCGAGGGTCAAGTGGCACGCTGGATTGAGAGGCTCCAGGAATTCGACTTTGAGATCGAACATCGGGCGGGGACCAGCCATAAGAATGCGGATGCCCTATCGCGAAGACCATGTCCAGACGACTGTTCGCACTACCGACGAACAGAGGAAAAGGAGTCGACACTCTGCAGAACCACGGCGGTCGATGATAACTGGAATGACCACAAGATCCATAAAGACCAAGAGAAAGATCCAGATCTTGGTTTAGTCATCGGCTGGAAGAAGAGTGATCGAAGACCGTCGTGGCAGGAAATAGCCAGTTGTTCTCCAGTCGTTAAAACTTACTGGACCCAATGGACCTCTTTCACCTTAGACAATGGAGTCTTGAAGCGTGTGTTGGAGTCGGAGGATGGCGGGGAAGAAAGACGTCAGGTAGTAGTTCCCAGGAGCAGAAGACAGGAAGTGCTCCGAGAAATCCATGATGGGGTCACCGAAGGACATCTGGGAGTGACGAAGACCCTCCAGAAAGTTAGGTAACGGTTCTACTGGGCCAATTGTCAAGCTGACGTCAAGGACTGGTGCAGAAAATGTGCTGTATGTGGGCAGCCCATTCGAAAGGATCGCCATTGACATCGCTGACCCGTTCCCACAATCTGAACACGGGAACAAGTACATCCTTGTGGCGATGGATTACTTCAGCAATTGGGCCGAAGCCTATGCCCTGCCCAACCAAGAAGCCATCACCGTTGCCGACGTCTTGGTGAAGGAGTGGATTTGTCGATTCGGTGTCCCGTTAGAGCTGCATTCGGATTAAGGCAGGAATTTAGAGTCAAACCTGTTCCAGGAGATGTGTCAGATGCTGAACATCCGGAAAACGAAGACCACAGCTCTTCATCCACAGTCCGATGGAATGATGGAGCGGATGAATAAGACGATAAACCGCCACCTGTCCAAGGTAGTCTCTGACCACCAGAAGGATTGGGACCAGTACCTTCATCTGTTCCTGATGGCGTATCGTTCCGCAGTTCACGAGTCAACCGGCCAAACCCCTGCTAGTGTTATTATGGGCCGAGAGCTACGACTTCCATGTGACCTGAAGTTTGGGACGCCACCAGGACAAGACTCTGCGGGAGATGACTACATCAGCAAACTGCGACAGAGAATGGACGACATCCATGAACAGGTCCGTTTGAACATTCAGAGTGCCAGCGACAGAATGAAGGAGACCTACGACATCAAGGTGGATGTTGGTGGATATTAGACAGGTGACCTTGTCTGGCTATACAACCCTAAACGTCGCCGTGGACTATCACTGAAACTTCGGAACTCGTGGGAAGGTCCATATAAGATCATGAAAAGGATAAACGACCTCGTCTACCGCATATATAAACCACCACAAGGAAAACCTAGGGTAGTCCACTTCAATAGGTTGTCCCCTTACGCCGGAAATCACGATCAAGTTCGCACAGTCAGATCACCGGAGGACGAAATGACGTTTCAGAGGTTCATGTCCCTGTACTCGAACGGACAGAAAGTTCAATATGGGGTAACCCGAGAGGAGTCACGAGATCTTTTCAAGGTGCCTGCTGATTACGCGTTAGCTCACTGTGTGAGAGACACGATGCTGGACCAGAATATTGTATACCTGGCAATCCCAAAATTTGCCTGTGGGCTTGATGGGCTGGACTGGAGAGTTATAAGAAGCATGTTGGAGACAATATTCAGATCCAGCGGCATCAACATTCTGGTGTGCTGCAACCATCTTCCGCGGCCCAAATTGAAGACTTCCATCGAACGTCCAGGTGCAGATATGGAGAATCTTACAGATATCTTCACACTCCAAGAATGACGTTTCGGGGCGAAACGTCTTTAAGAAGGGGGCAATGTAACGATTTCGAGTCCGGCCCCGAGACCGGCCCTGATCTAATTAATTATGCACCCTCGTTCATCTACAACAGCATATCTGCTGGCGTACGGATCGCCGAGAACAAGCTGGAATAAATCGATCGCTCGATACTATTCCAAGAGCCATCTAGATGAAATGTTCTATACTCCTGAATAATCGAGAGTCGTGGATGGAATCTGCTTGGGAGTATATAAGTGGGACAGTCAGAATAGAGAGTTAGTTACAGTTCCAGAGTTCGCTGATAGATAGCCACAGTAGAAATAAATTGAAATAGTTATTGAAGTAAATCTTTTAGTGAATAATTGTTGTAAATAGTGTTTTAAATAAATTAGGAAAATTAGTTAGTGCAGTTTTACTATAATATTATAAAACTGCAATCAAACCATTTCTTAAAAGTATCTAGAGCTAACTTATAAAATTATTTTTAAGTGTTTTTTTTATATTCTGATGATTATCCTGACTTCGTTGTAAAAGTAATATAAAACTATTTTAAAATTGCTTTCTGTAATCCTATATAACAGTTATATTAAAGTATTTTGAGGAACAATTTTGTTTTCATTAGTAAATTGTTGTTTAGTTAAGAGCTATACAACTGTTTCATAGTATTGCATTTTCTCGACAATGCTGAGAATTCCTAAAATTTCTTATGAAATAAATTGACCAGTTAAACATAAAAATGCTATTGCTAACATAATTATACAACATATATACAGGGTTATGATAAAGTAATGCACAAAATTCATAAAACGTACAACGACCACTTTTGAAAAAAATGCAAAAACACGTCAAATTGTTTTTTTTATTCCGCATCTTTTGACATAAGTTACAAAAATAACACGTCAAAGTTGTCAAAGTTATGACGTCATCAACAAATTTTTTTAATAGGAAGCTAAGAGTTTTATTACATTATGTGATAGAGCTTGTGTTTTTACACAAGGGAAAAATAGTTGCAGTAGGGCTCACATAAGAAAAACAACGAGAAAAGGGATAAAAAACGAAATACCAAAACCAATTATAAAAAGAGGTCAAACTTTTTTTTTTCAATTGTTTTACTAAAACAACGGTTTGTCGCTGTCAGTCGTACAATTAGTGTCACCACAGTTTTATTATTATGGCTCGTTTAACCGAATGAGAAAGGATAGAAATTCTAATGATGGTAGGTTACGGCGATCGCCTTCGAAGTCATGAAGAAGCATGTGCTTTATTTAACGCAACACATTTTGAAAGACCTCCAATTGCTAGAAGCACAGTAAGCAGAATTGTTGCAAAATTTGATGCAACGGGAAGCGTGAGGGATGCTCCAAAATCTGGACGACCAGGAATAAGCGACGATGTGAAGTTAGATATTTTGCTGTCAGTAGAAGAACCCCCTCACGCAACTACAACAGAAATTGCCTTACAAGAAAATGTTAGTCAGTCGTTTGTAGTAAAGATGTTAAAAAAAGAAAAACTACACCCGTGCAAAGTTCATCTTGTTCACGAACTCTCAGAAGATGATCCGGACGGACAGACGTTTGGAATTTTGTGAAATCTTCATTCGGCATTGTGACAAAAATCCAAATTTTCTTAATAGTGTAGTATTTTCCGATGAGGCAACGTTTTGTCTAAGTGGTTCTGTAAATCGACACAATTCTCGCTACTGGGCTCGGGAAAATCCCCACTGGATGCAGACAAAACACACCCAGCGTCCCCAAAAAATTAATGTTTGGGTAGGAATCGTCCGGGGAAGATTTATTGGTCCTTATTACTTTCGCGGGAATTTAACAGCTGAACGATATTTGGAACATCTTCGTATGGCAGTGCTTCCGGACCTACTTGCGGCATTTCCGGATCCAAATAATGGGGACAACTTGGATCCCAGTATTTGGTTCCAACAAGATGGCGCACCACCACATTATGGTCATACTGTTCGAAGGTTTCTGGATAACCAGTTTGAAGGACGGTGGATTGGAAGACGTGGACCAATGGAGTGGCCACCTAGGTCACCTGATTTAACCCCTCTTGATTTTTTTCTGTGGGGACATTTGAAAACTCGGGTCTACATTAACCGGCCAGACAATTTAGAAGACTTAATGGAAAGAATTAGACACGAAATGACTCGTATAACTCCGCAGATGATCGAAAACTCTATAAATGCGGTCTACCATCGTCTTGGCCTATGTCAGTTAGTAAACGGGACACAGTTTGAACAATTCCTATATAAATAGTTTTTTTTGGTTTAATGGACTGTTTAGTTAATTGAAAAGTTATTAAGAAACTTACGTTTATTTCGTTTTTTATTCATTTTCTCGTTTTTTTTCTTATGTGAGCCCTACTGCAACTATTTTTCCCTTGTGTACAAACACAAGCTCTATCACATAATGTGATAAAAATCTTAGCTTCCCATTAAAAAAATTTGTTGATGACGTTATAACTTTGACAACTTTTACGTGTTATTTTTGTAACTTATGTCAAAAGATGCGGAATAAAAAAAACAGATTGACGTGTTTTTGCATTTTTTTCAAAAGTGATCGTTGTACGATTTATGAATTTTGTGCATTACTTTATCATAACCCTGTATATAATATACTACTAATTTTTGATTATCAAAGGGAGATTTAGGGTGGACTCAAAGAAAATGTTGCCCTTCCAAAATATCTATTACCTACTAGAGTGTGAGCAAAGATGAATTGCTACCTGTGCCAAGCCAATCTGCATGAATCTTTGATTTGTTGAATGGAAGTTGTAAATATATTTTGAATCCGGAATATGCATTGGTTCAACGGAAATTTACATTTGAGATTTTCAACAAATACCTATTAGGGAATATGATCAAACTTGTTCGCAATGAAATAGAACGGTCTCTTATTAAATATGTGAGATACGAAAATATTAATAATTGCCGAGTTCAGTCCTGTTGCTAAACTGAGGTAAAGAATGTTTTCAATGTTTTAGAGAAATTACATGGTATCTAAATTGTCATATACTACTAGTTAATGGTGCAAAATTGTTTTACAGGAAGACGCCATTAAAAAATGACAACATTCTGCACGATGAAGATGACAAAAGATGTAAATACCGAAACAGTGCATTTGTGTTGATATTTCAACCATTTAATTCACACTAATAAATGAATAATGACGCCTAGAACAAATCGGTACATGTTTCTGCACGAAAAATTTTCAAATCGATGAAGCTCAATTTCCTATATATTTTGATGTTTTTATGGAAAACGGCCGTAAACAAGAGGAGAGTTGAAAATATATCCATATTATGCTATATATTCAACAAATAAAATTGCATTCCAATCAAAAATTTCATCTTGGGTATCGCAAAGTATGTCTCAAAATACAGAAATAATAATATTACTCAAACAGCTTCTTGAGAATTTAATAGTGATGATGACTGACATTTATATTTTCTGTCTACCTTGATATCATTTCAAAATTGCTTTTTGTGAAATGAAAATAAAATCAAATGAAAACATTTTTATTTTATTGATGGCGTTCCTAGTTGTTTTTTCACTTCAGATCTTTCTCCATGAAATACTTATAAAAGCTTTTACAAAACTATTGTCTTGTGTATAAGTACAATAATTTAATTGTTTTTAAGCCGCTAGAATGTTTATAAAATAGTTTCATAGTATTTGCGAAAGGCTTTATGAAATATCAATGGAGACGTAAGTATTTTATAAAATGGTGCCAATTTCATAGTTATAACTACCATATAAACGTATTTAAAATATTTCAGGGAGTAAGATTATTTTATAAAAAATTTGTCAAAAACATTCTCGCAGCTGTAATAAAATAACAAATTGCTAGCTGGGATAAGCGTAACCTATCAGTAGCCTGGATCGATAATCGCACGGCATTCGATACAACATCGCATGAGCTCATCATGCACTTGCTCAGATACCTTGCGATGCCCGATCAAATAGTGAGATGCATTGAACAGCTGATGCCGCTCTGGAGGACTCGCTTTACCATAACATCTGGTTAAGTCAGAGTCCAAGACCAGGTTATCTTTAGGAGGAGCGTGTATTAGGGAGACTCCCTCAGCCCTCTTCTCTTCTGCATCTTACTACTGCCATTGTCCATTGCACTACGGAAAACCCGCGGATACAACTGCGACACCTCCAGCAACATGGATGACCTCAAACTATATACCTCCGAAAAAGCATCTTCGTCAATTTTCAAAGGTGGTGCAAAAGTACACGAATGTTATTGGAATGGAGTTTGGGATCGACAAATAAGGTGCCACGGTTCATCTCACAAGAGGACGATGCGAAGAATACGGAGAGGACGATCAGCTCGTAGACGGAAGCATTCTACATCATCTGGATGCCGGAGAGACGTATACCTACCTAGGGGTGGAATAACACCACACCCAAGAGGTAAATACTGTTAAAAATTTTCTTTCCACGGCAAGTATCAGCATATATTCCGACAGATCTGGTCTGTCGGGGAAGAACGAAGTTGCTGCAAATAATATGCTTACCGTTCCGATTCTATTTTACTCCTTTGAAGTGATGAAATGGACTCAAGAAGAGCAGCGACAAATCGACGTAAAAACTCGCAAAATTATGCATCTTCATAGGAGCTTGCAATCTAAATACTTTCCCAGTCAACGGGGAAACTGTGGACTTTTGCGTTTGGAGTGTCTACATAACAGAATGGAACTGGATGGAGCCTGTAAAGTCATCAGGAGTTCAGATCTCCTCCTCGGCTTAGTATGCAATCATGAAAAAGCAGGGATTGGAACATTTTTTCTCTTCAAGGCAGCAACCAGTGCAGCAGATGAACTTGGTCTCGTACTCGATACTGAACGAACAAACCCAAACTCTTTCACCAAGTTGAAACCCGTTCAGCAAGAAGCCCACGTCAATGCTGCGGAGAGTGAGAGACTCCTACAGCTGTCTAAGGATGAGCCAATGTATGGGGTCTTCTTCAAGAACATTGATCACCTTGGCGCATCCAGAAACCTGACATTTGCTTTTCTCAGTTCAAACGGGCTGAAGTCGAAAACCAAGGGATTCACAATGGCCTGCCAAGTTGGTGTCTTCAACACCCTCGTCGCGTAATGGGTATAGATGTCCCTGATACTAGATGCAGAGCGTGTCGTGGGGCAGCATTTGGTGTCAGCTTGTCTAGCTTATGTGTTCTCAGCCTGTATCCACAGGCATAACGCGGCGACGTTACGAGTGTTGTAGTACCACTTACGACACTCGTACGGTATTGACGAGACACCGGTGATGCCTTATGCTCCGGGGAATATTGAGTCCGTTGTGGACTCATTTCCCACCTTCAGGCAAATACAAGCCAATAAGCCTGATGTAGTCCTCCTCGACCATCAAAGTAGGACGATTATCGTCATAGAGTTTTCGACTCCTGGCAAACCGAATATCGTCTGAAAAGAGGAGGAAAAACGGACTAAATATCGATATCCACTCTTTGAACTCCGCAGGCTTCACCCAAACCATTCTGTTAAAATGGTGGTTCTGATTGAATCAAAATTTTGGAGAGAAATTACCTCTTTCAACTTAAGATGAACTTTTCAACTCGAAAACGGTTGAAGAGCAATTTTGCGTACGCCATTTATCTTCAACCGTTTGCGAGTTGAAAAGTTCATCTGAAGTTGAGAGAAGAATTGTTGACGTTTAATTCCTTTTTTATGCTATACCTTGTATCTGAACAAATGCAAATCATATATTTTCGGAATCTGCATGAAATTTTGCATATATGGTGCGACTTCAAAGGGGATCTGATGATTTTGTACTTTTCATTATTTTTAGGGGTAATTGATTTATTATTCTGATCGACTTGAAATCCACAGAGTGTACTAATTTGTTCATTCTGAATCGACTGGCGTTCGCAGAATTACTCTATCTTCAGCCGTTTGTGAGTTGAAAAGTTCATCTGAAGTTAAGAGAAGAGTTGTTGACGTTTTGTTCCTTTTTTATGCCATACCTTGTATCCGAGCATATACAAATCATATATTTTCTATCTTCGGATCGTCGTCGAATTATATTTTTGTTGTTTCTATATTCGTAGTATTGTGAGATATACCGTATACATATTCATTACCTATAAGTTTGAAGCTTCGAAGAATCCTGCACTTCGCAAGTGGTTGGCTTGATGAAATATACGTCTTTTCTAGACGGTGGTAACTTCTTGTGGAACACTAGGTGGACTGAAACACGTGACATCTCTGGAAGACAAAAACAGTACTGATTGAGTTGTTCCAGTACCATGGCTACGTCGAGGTCAGGAACAAAGGCGGCCACACTAATGAGACCATCCCAGTATCTGAAAAATATTTTATCTCATAAATGCGATTGGTCGAAAAGTTCTTAAATAAAAAAAATGTTCGCCAGACCAGATCTATCCCAAAACACAGTGCTCACTTTATAAAGGCCGATTCAGATACTTGCGTGCCAATGCAGGGTTTTTGAAGCACGTGTGCTTTAATCGCCTTTTGATTACGTTTCTATGACATGAGAATAAAAGAAGTTTTCCCCTTCACCATACCAGTAATTTCATTCCTAGATGCGCATTTCGTTAACCAAGTTAACTTCATGAGTAGGATTACTACACTAAGGATTAGTACCAAATCATTTAAATTTATATCTATCCAATTGCTATGATTAAAATAATATGAATGGTAATGGTAAGTATGGATGGTGACTGATGCGCTGCGACCTAATTAGATCTATTGTGCCCTATTTTCTTCTGCTATTTCGAAGTGTTCTCGTTTACATCAGCCGCTCAAGCCCCAATTCCTTGAGGAATTTGAGGATTTTAAGGGGATCTATTCGTGGTATTACTCCCACAGTCAGATGGTGTGATCCCAGTATATTCAATCTCTTGTGATGTACAGCATAATACTCCATCAATATTTGGTGTGGTGTTTCTGGATGTTCCCCACAGAATCTGCAGGTGCTGTTCTCCTCTAAGCATAGCTTCCTCAGGTGTTCTTTGAGTCTGCAGTGCCCCGTCAGAAATCCCGTGATTGTCTTTAGACTAGTTTTGCTGAGATTAATCCGTGTCTTCGATCTTGCTCGGTTGAAGTTGCCAAGGAGGTCTTTGGCCTGCTTTAGCCCTGCCAGTATGTTGCTCTCATTGCTTCTTCAGTTATATTGAGTTCTTCTTGGAAGTTAGTTAGATGGAAGTCCGCAGAATGGTTCTGGACCGATCAATGGCGTTGATGCCCCTTTTCGTGCCAGGGTGTCTGCTTATTCATTGTCCTCCACTCCGGCGAGCCCCGGCACCCAGAGGAGGATCACCTTGTTGTTCCTGCCTAGATCATTAAGTTTGTCTAGGCATTCCCAGACCATCTTTGAGTTGATGTTATATGAGCTCAACGCTTTGATGGCTGCATGACTATCAGAGAGGATTACGATTTCCTTGTTCCGGTAATTCCTGCGTCGAGGTTGAATTGAATGCACCTTTCTATGGCGTCAATTTCTGCTTGAAAAATACTGGGGAACTGGCCTATGGGTTCGGAGTATTTGGTGCGAGGCCCAGAGACTCCTGCTCCAGTTCCGTCGGAAGTTTTGGACCCGTCCGTGGAATATGTTACGGCAAAAAAATAATATGAAACAGGAGTTGATCCTAACTTGTAAACAAACCTTCGGTCAGGTATGTTATATCCGATTCCTGAATGAGCCCTTTATCCCGGAATTGCGTCATACACTATAAAAATTGCATCATCTACTACACAGAAGATAGAGGATATTCCTCAGCACATTTGAAGGTCTTCGTGGAATAATAGAAACTACGCAGTATCCAGTCAGCATTCCCGAACCTATAAAGTCGAGGAGACCGAATTCAAGTCGTTCAAGTCTTTCCAGTCATCAATCCAAGTAGTTTAGTAGATTTGAATCAATACGAGTTTTAAACCATTAATTTCGCATGTAAAGTTCAATATTTCCATACCAAAGAAGACTGATTTAACAAATTGGCGCAGTCGTGCGGATCTCGAAAACGCTGTGATCCAACGAAGAAACAGTGGTAGTCTCCAGACTTCCAACGAGTCCAAGAACCGCAAAGCAGAACCCAGTGGACAAGACGGTCTCTTCAACAACAAGAAACCCGCATAAGTCGTCGAACGTTGCTCACCTCGTCGTGAAGAAATCACCTCTTGGAACCCGCGTAAGTCGTCGAACGCTGCTCATCCTGTTGGAGCTAGAGCTTTATGAAGTAGGGCTTCATCTTTCCACAACCCCCGGAGACAACAAGAAAAAGAAGAAAGAAACAAGAAGAAAGAAGAAGCAAGCCACCCAGAGCTTAGGAAGCTCAACCAACCAGCATTAGACGTAGGAAACTCATTGTAAGTACCACATCGAATCATTTTGTTGTATTTTGATATTTTTCTAAATTTGATTTAACCTTATTATCCCAAAATTTACCCAAAATGTCACATCATAGTTCAAATGAAAGCTTACATAATGAACGCGAAGTACCATTAGAACCGTATAAACTTTCCGAAATATTCTCGATAATTCCAGAATATGATGGTGATTCAATTTCGCTTGGAAATTTTCTTAACGCCTGTGACCATGCGCAAGCTATGGCAGTAGACCAACAAAAATTGCTTTTAACTATTCACATTAGAAACAAACTCAGAGAAAATGTTGCTCAATTGATAAATTCCAGAAATCCAGAAAATTATCAAGAGATCAAAATTTTATTAAATTCTCACTTTGGTGATTCCCGTGACTTAACATCTCTGATACAGGATTTACAAAGAATAAGGCAAGCAAATGGAGAAAATGCACTGACGTTTTTCTCAAGACTTCAAAGTCATAGCGCGAAAATGTATTCGTGTATACAAAGATCTATGTTAACAAACGCACAGAAAAACGCACAGTCTCAACTAATTGAAAATATGGTTTTAAATACCTTATTAACAGGCCTCGAACCCAAAATCGGTCAAATTATTCCAGCTAGCAATCCAAACAGTATGCTAGAAGCTTCAGTTAGAATAAAGCTCTCATACTTTGAAAATCAATCAATCGTTCATCACAACCTCAAAGTTCAAGAACAAATCATAATACAAGACCACAAATAAATCGACCAAATAATTTCCAAAGGAATTATTTCCAACCCCAAATGAATCAACCCCAAATGTATCAACCTCAAACGAGTCAACCCCAAATGAGTCAACCTCAAATGAGACCAAATATGTTCCAAAATCAAAATCCAAATCGAAATTTCCGAAATCAAAATTTTCAAAGACAAGCAAATCCTCAAATGCAACAACGCGGACAATATTTTCAAATAAATAGACCCACAGTAATCAAGAATAACCCTCAATGGAATTTAAATGCGAATAAAACCCATTTATTAGATCATGAGTACGATTCATTATGCTCAAATACAGATTTTGAGTATCAAAACGAAAATATTTATGAACATTCAGACCAAGGAAACGAGTCATTCTATGATGAGAAAGATTATTTCCCAGAACAACAAGATTTTGAACAACAGCAATATGAACAAATACCAAATGAAAATTTTGACTATGAAGTAGAACAACTTCAAACGGATTTTCACAATTTTCTGTCACTAGACAACCCACCTATCAGTACAACTACCAATCCATGTACGACACAATTAATGAATACCAATCCCCAATCTCGACAAACCCTATATGCAGACAATCTAATTATAGAACAACAATGTCCAACTGAACAGATTCCTCCTGCAATCGAAATGAAAGCGAATCTCGCAGCGCTAATCAAAACTCGCGAATTCAAGCCAGAGAAAACAATACCCAGTATGAACGACCTCAAGACAGATCAGCAATTTCTATAACATCCAATTGTAGCGATTTGTATTATTTAATCAGCCCATCTAATTTTAAAATATTAATTGACACAGGTGCAGGTATCTCGATTTTTAAAAGGAAAACAGCTGAAAATTATACAAAAAGATTTACAGAAAATATACCAGTTACAGGAGTTACAGATGGAAAAGTAATGGTAAAAGAGTCAGTATTAATACCATTTGGCACAGAAGAAAAACCAGTTTGGCATAAAGTTTACGTACATGATTTAGATATCGAATTTGACGGAATTTTAGGTACCGATTTTTTGAAAAGATTTGATGGAGTAGTAGATATTGGTAATCAAGTTTTAATTTTGAATTATAAAACCTTCCCTTTATATTCAGCCCGGAAAACACTTGCTGGGACATCAGTAAAAATAAATAATGAACAAAAAATTCAAGGAAACTTACAGGAAAAGTTCAATACACAAAATCTCGAAAATAAAATAATAATCGAACCAAGAGTTAAAAAAGTTTTTAAATTAAAATCCAAATTAAGAAATACAGAAGCTATACTGTTAGCTACTGAAAAAGAGAAAGTTAAACTTCCAAATGCCCTAGTCAAAATTAACGAAAAAGGAGAATTTTTAGTAACCGTTGTAAATGTAAATGCAATTGAAAAATCTATTGATTTTAATGACTTACAATTTGAAGAATATGGAAATGAAGTTGACATTGAAACAGAAAACATACAAACAAGTCGTCCAGAGAAAATAAAGAATTTACTTCGTCTAAAACATCTTAATGAAGAAGAGAAAGAACTAATTGAGACCTTATGTTTAGAATTCACAGACATATTTTATTTAGAAGGTGATCCTTTAACTTTCACAAGTGAAATTAAACATACAGTGAAACTGAAAGATGGTGCACAACCCGTTTCAACAAAATCTTATAGATATCCACACGTACATAAAGAAGAAGTGAAGTCACAAATTTCAAAATTATTAGAACAAAATATAATTAGACCCTCAATTTCACCATGGTCAGCCCCAGTTTGGGTCGTACCGAAAAAACTTGACGCATCAGGAAAACAAAAATGGCGTATAGTAATTGACTATCGGAAATTAAATGAACTAACTATTGATGATAAATATCCTTTGCCCAATATATCAGATTTATTAGACCAACTCGGAAAATGTCAATATTTTACCACCCTCAGGTTTTCATCAAATTGAAATGCATCCTAACGACATAGAAAAAACCGCTTTTTCTGTTGAAAATGGTTTATACGAATTTCTCAGATTGCCTTTCGGAATGAAAAACTCTCCTAGTACTCTCCAAAGAATTTTAGATCATATTCTAACCGGACTTAGAAACGAGAGATGTTTGGTATATATGGATGATATAATTATTTATTCCCCGACTATAGATGAACACATATTTAACTTAAAACTTATTTTTAAGAGATAAAGAAGTGCAAATTTGAAAATACAACCTGACAAATGTGAATTTTTGAGACAAGAAGTCGCCTATCTAGGACATGTTATTACTAAAGATGGAGTGAAACCAAACCCAGCAAAAGTTGATTGCATAATTAATTTCCCAGAACCAGTCAACCCAAAAGAAATTAAACAATTTCTAGGACTTGCAGGTTATTATAGAAAATTTATTCCAAATTTTTCAAACATTTCTAAACCCATGACAAGATTATTACAGAAAGATGTATCTTTCCATTTTGATGAAGAATGCAAAAAATCCTTCCAAGAATTGAAAAAAGCCTTGACTTCAACCCCTATTTTGATTTATCCAAATTTTGATGAACCTTTTATCTTGACAACCGATGCAATCTCATTTGCAATTGGATCCGTATTATCCCAAGGACCAATAGGAAAAGACTTACCTATTGCCTATGCATCTAGAACATTGTCCCGCTGAAACAAAATATTCAACTATTGAACGAGAACTTTTATCCATGGTATGGTCAGTCAAACATTTTAGACCCTATCTTTATGGTAGAAAATTTAAATTTATAGTAGACCATCGACCACTAACATGGTTATTTTCAATAAAAGACCCTGGCAGTAGATTAGCCAGATGGCGTTTGAAATTAGAGGAATACCAATTCGAAGTTATTTATCGACCCGGAAAAATTCATAAGAACGCAGACGCTTTATCTAGAATCAGAATGAATCATTTTGATGATTGTAGTAAAGTCTTATCAAATATTTTAATGGCAAATTATAATCTTGAAGAACATGATATTTCAGTTACAGAGACTGAAGTAGCTCAAGAAACTGTATTAGAAGAATTAACAAACTTTTCTAGACTTTTTAAAATCAAATCATTGATTACTCAAAATTTAAATTCATCAATGATCAATTACTAGACAAAAGTCATAAAGACATTGTTATTTTTCCACAACACAGAAAATTAACACCATTTCATGATAAAATACTTGACGATATATTTGAAGAAGATATAAATTTTTATCCAAATAAAATAAATATTGTTTCCAGTAGAACTGTAAAAGATCGGAAATACTATTTGATATTAGTACCTTTTGAACCTGAAGATGCAACTGAATACCAGTTCAGTTCCTTATATCGATGCCAAGACACATTTCAACCCTCAAAAACGTATTATGTCGAAAATAATGTCGATCTACCTATTCAAGAAATGCTTTCATATATCTTAGCAGATAAAGAGAATATTAAATTCGAAATATGTCAAGACGAAAATGAAATACCAATAATATTAGATCAATACCACAATGGTAAAAAGAATTTGCATCGTGGAATAAATGAAACTTTGAGAAGAATAAGAGAATAATATAATTGGACAGGCATCACAAAAGATGTTGAAAATTTCATAAAAGCTTGTGAAATTTGTCAAAAAGCAAAAAAATGTCGACAAAATTTACAGAATCCTCTTGTTATAACAGAAACTCCCAAAACAGCTTTTGAAAACGTAAATGTTGATATTTTCGAAATTCCAGTACAAAATTATATTCTCACACTGAGATGCGAATTAACTAAATTCACCCAAGCATATCCAATACCGGACAAAACCGCAAAATCAGTCGCTAATACTTTACTTGTATTTTTCCAACATTATGGAACTCCACTTAGAATCCACGTAGATTCAGGTAAAGAGTTTAATAATCACATCGTAAAAGACCTTTGTACACTATACGACATAAAGATTACAATTTCTAGTGTAGACCATCCACAATCAAATGGTTCACTAGAGAGATTTCATGCCACCCTTGTCGAAATGTTACGAGTTCATAAGATAGAAAATCCTAATGAACATCCCCTGTCAATCTTACCCCTTGCTGTTATTGCTTATAACAACAGTAAAAATAAAACCCATGGATTCAGTCCTTATGAGTTGATATATGGACACACTTCAGGTAGACCCCCTGAAACTACATATAATCAAAAAGATCTTTTAACCAAATATATAAGAGATCTTAATAATAGAATGGAATATTATTATAAAGTAGCTCGTGAAAATACTGAAAGGAGAAAACAAAATGCCAAAAACGATTTGACGAAAATATCCATCATGAAACTCGATCTTTTAAAATTGGAGATAAAGTCTTTGTTAAAGAATCTCAAATAAAGAATAAATTAGAAAATAAATTTAATGGACCTTTCGAAATTATCAAAGTGTTTCAAAATTCAGCCATGCTTGAGAATCCTGAAACAAATCAAAATTCAAAAGTAAATTTTGATAGACTGAAACTATATTTTGTTTCTGATCAGGAAAATCTAGAAAAAGAAAATTCAGATCAAGAATGATTCTTCTCCTGTTAGCAGTCATCCACATTGTTAACGCTCAGTATAAGTTAACACCTATTGATAACTCAGTAGGAGTATACTAAAATGAACAAGGTGATATTAAAATTTCAAATGAAAAATGGACTTTATTAGTAGTAAAAGATATGGCACAAGTAAAATGCAAGAATATTAAATGACTTGATTGAACTTATAGAAACCAACAACCCGAGAATGAAATATTTTAATGGAGAAATCAGTACGCATATTAGTCTGTTGAATAAAATTGCTTACCAAGTAGAGGAAAAGTATTACAAGTTGATTCGAATGATTATAACAAAAGATATAAAAGAGGTTTAATAAATGGCGCTGGATCAATTTGGAAAGCCCTTACCGGAAATTTAGATGCCAGTGACGGTGAATACTTTAACAATTGTATTAACAAAATTTACAGGGATGAACACCAAATTGAAAATTTACTCAAAAACCAAATTTCAGTTACAACTTCTGTAATAAAATAATTTAATAGTACTATTCAACAATTGCAAGTAGATGAAGAAACATTTAATGAAGATATAAAACAAATTGAAACTTTAATTTATGATCTTCCAGACCATTTAGCAATGGTTGATGCAAAGTTGAAAACCATCGAAATCTGTGAACAACTATTGGAAAGTTATACATTTTTGGAAAATTATTTGAATGACATTCTCAATGCAATTACGTTTGCTAGACTACATATTATCCATACTTCAATAATTAAACCCAATGACTTAGTATCGTCTCTTCAAGAAATAACACAAACAATTCAAAAGAGTTATTTACCTTTACCCGCGAAACTTTCATCAGTATCTAAATACTTAGATATTATTGAATTACAAGCTTTTCAAGCAGATTCAAGGATAATTTTTGTATTAAAAATTCCCTTAGTTGAACCTGAAATCTATTCTGTTTACCGATTGTACCCCATTCCTATCCTAGATAACAGAACAGGGTTACATCATATTTTACCAACAAATAAAAATTATATTGCAAAAGATGATGATTCTATGATGTACACTGCTTTTCAAAATTTAGATCAGTGTAAGTTACTTTTTTATAATTTTCATATATGTGAAAATGTTATTTCTTATCCAATTGATAGCAATGCAATTTGTGAAGCTCAAATTTTGAGACCATTACTAGAACTTCCTAGAATGTGTTCAACTTCCTTACTTTTTGCAAAAGATAATAATGTTTTTGAAATTCAACAGAATACTTGGTTAATAACTGTATCAGATCCTTTGGCTGTTACAATTAATTGTCAAAAACAAGATATTGTCACAAAAATAATTAAAACGAATTCAATTTTGAAACTGGAACCTAATTGTAATTCATTTATTGGAAATACAAGAGTATATGCAAAACACTTTGTTATTCAAGAAAAGAATATTACTTATAAAAGTTATCCAATTTTGATTCCATATCAATGTTGCAGTGATGTACCAAATAAAGAAAATCTTCCAAAACTAAAGCCTTTGAAATTGAGCAAATTAAATGTTGATAATTTAAACATTGCTCAACATAAATTAAATCAATATTCTGACCAACTTGATCAAATTATTAATGAACCCTTTGTGAGGAAACATGTTTCATGGTTTACGATTCTCACAATTGTAATAATTGTCTTTGTAATTTTACTTTACATATTTTGTAAATTCAAAAATAGACGTTCAGTGAAAATTGGAATTATGACATCAAGAGATGGTCCACCTCCACCACCTCCAAGAACAGGAAGAACTCTTGCATCCCTTCGAAGATTGTTACCTTCAAAAAGAAGACCAGTATCCACTTAGATGAAAGAGAAGAAGAAAGTATAGAATTGAACTCCAATAAATCATTAGCTTGATGTGAAAGTTGCAGCACCGCATCAACTTTCTTTTCAAGGGGGGAGTTGTTATATCCGATTCCTGAATGAGCCCTTTGTCCCGGAATTGCGTCATACACTATAAACATTGCATCATCTACTACGCAGAAGATAGAGGATATTCCTCAGCACATTTGAAGGTCTTCGTGGAATAATAGAAACTACGCAGTATCCAGTCAGCATTCCCGAACCTATAAAGTCGAGGAGACCGGGTTCAAGTCGTTCAAGTCTTTCCAGTCTTCAAACCAAGTAGTTTAGTAGATTTGAATCAATACGAGTTTTATACCATTATAATTTCGCATGTAAAGTTCAATATTTCCATATTGTAATAAATGTGAATAAAGTCTGTTTTTAAAAACTCAAACCAAAGAAGACTGATTTAACAGGTATAATTACAAATAAATTAAAATGTTATTATTTACTTTGTCGGTAAAAGCTCAAATAGTTTTGAATATAACAGAATAATATTGATTGTTCCGATTTCGATAACGAAATGCGCATCTACGAATTAAATTACTAGTGTGCCTTTAAAACCGAATCAAAATAGTGACAGTGAAGCTAGCAGCTAATTTAACACTTTCCCAATCTAGGAATATGTATTCAAAAAGTGTTCGGTATTAGAGAATAGCTATTCATGTAGTAAGTGCGTTAAATAGATCCTAACGCCCGGAAGGGTAATATTCATCCGAGGGCCTTCGGCCCAAGGGATGAATGTTGCCCGATGGGACAAGATTTTATTTTTCACCAAAAAATTATCTTAAACGACGTTGTTCACTTTTTCCTCTCAGGGCCAGTTTATCAATATCGTGTTAGCGTACTTTGAATCCCGGTTAAATTTGACTCGTGGTTAGAATGAATATGACATTTGCTAAATGAAGGAATCGACTCACTTTCTAACCATGAGTTAAATTTAGAGTTAAAGTACATTGAAAAACCGACCCTCATAGTATTTACTGCGTTCTGGTCGGCAACTGAGCACAAGTGAGCTACTATGCAATTGTCATGGAAACATTGAAGAGGTAGCTAAGGGTTGTTTATTTAATAGAATTACGCTGTATTTTTGTAAGAATTGACAAGCTTGTTAGTGGAGGAAATTAAAAGCTGAAAAAGCGTTAGGAAATTTACTACCTATGAAATCCACATACTTATACGAGGAGTATGACAATTTTTTGAAATGGAAAGATGAAAACAGAGTGAATACTGTAAATGAAACTGTCTTAATGGCATACTTCCAGGAACTGGTGAGTTTATTTCATGAAAAATATCAATATTTTTCATTTATTTTGCATTATTTGATTAAATTTGAATTAAAGTTAATTCAAAAGGATGCATTCCTAAAAAATCAAAGGTGGACAACTATTACTTTTCATAAAAAAGGTCCAGATGATACTTTTCTGCTACATAAAGTTGTTCTGGTAATGAGCGTATTTGGAGGTTTAAGACGTGATGAAATGGTGAAGATGAAAATTGATGACATTGAAGACAGAGGAGCCGTTTTACTGATCAAGGTACCAGAAACCAAGACCTGCACCTCAAAAAGTTTCATCATTATTGAATAAAGCGAAATAGGAGCCTTGAACTTGGTTAAAAAGCACATTGCACTACGACCAAAAGGATGTAAACAACGTAGGTTTTTTTCAACCTACAAACATAATAAATGCATTGAGTCACCTGTAGGTAAAAATACTATAGAAAGTGTTCCTTCTATCATAGCGAAATACCTTAATTTGGTAAACCCGAATGGTTACACCGGACATTGTCTACGCCGAACGTCATCAACGCTTCTTATTCAAGGTGATGCTTCCTTTGAAACACTAAACTTACATGGAAAATGGAAGAAGTACGGTAGTGGAGAGCTATATTGAAGAACAAAATTGCTATAATGATAGCCCATTCCGTTTCCGAAAAAGAAAATATAACGTTCCGAACGAAACCGAATGCACATTGAGGAGTTCATCATCGGTCAACTCACAGAACTTCAAACTTGGTACTAATTTTTCAAGAACATTTGAAAATTGTAATTTTCATTTCATAATGCTCTCTATAACGCCCCGGGCGTTATGGTTCTGTTAGTAGCAACCGTTGCCAATGTATTATAAAGCAGTAATGGACAAGTGAAAAATAATAGTATATTATATAACAAGGGACTAAACTGGATGTTTTAATCCCGCACGTGATGTATATTGCCTGAGGGCTCGTAGAGCCCGAGGGCCAATAATCACGTAAGGGATAAAATATCTCTTTAGTCCTGAGGCATATACGCTATTTTTTGCACTTCCCAGTATAATAACTTTCAATATTGATACAGTTAATAATTTTGATGAGTTTTATAAACACGGTACTTGGATTACTCAGTAGGTAACGTTATAGCAACAGTGTCAACAAAATTTGAAATGCAACTTTGTCTACTTAGGGACTAAAAGATACAATTTAGTCCCTGTTATACGGGACTAAAGTTGGCACTTTAATTGACTTCAACATTTTTCTTCAGGTTGTCTTTGCAATTACTCTTTCATCACTTACCTCAGAAGTTCCGGAATATAGTTCATGAAATCGGCGGTAACATGGGTGGCATACGTAACAGCCGGAGTATCGGGCGCCATCTTGGCGCCAATCACATTGTAGAGTATTCTATAAGGACTTTCTTTTTCAAGTTCAGGCCCAAAATCCAGATCGCTCGTTACGAAGTCCAAATCCTTGGGAAACTTGTAGTGGAAGTTGCAGTAGCTTGAGTTCGACGGATTAGGTAGAGCATTTCGAAGATATGCTCCTGGAATATTACTCTGCTTGTTGGTCGGCTTGTCTGATGATGTTTCGATAGCGATCACTTGAGTCTTGGATTTGAAGGAAGAACTGGATATGAAGAGCAGAGAAAGGATGACACACGTAAAGATGAAGGTTAGGAGAAAGGACGTGCGGTTGAGCTTGGAGTTACTCATGGCATCACTTGGAGTTTGATGGCTGCGGTACACAACAGTATCGATTTAACCTGGAAAGATAGTTGATGCTTCGTTACCATTTCCACTAGTTGTTCATTATTTGTACTAGACATCGAAATATTGGTATTATCTACAAAGATAATGATTTAATCTTCTGTAACGCAGCTTACTTTTATGTCACTAGTGAAAATTGCAAGGAAAGAGGCCCCAAGATGGAGCCTTGAGATACCCTTTAAATGAATACTATGATTTGTACTGAATTTTATAGAATAGAATATAATTACAGTTTGTTTTCGATTTACCAAGTAAGATATTGCCCAGTTCAGGGCCTCGAACTGCGATAGCATCTAGTTCAAGGGTTTTTTAATCGTAATCTAACGTGTCAAATGTCCAGTTCAGATCACAGAAAAGGCCTGGACATTTTTCCTATTGTTACGTGTCCTGTAAGTGAATACCAAACAATCATGGAGAGCGGTATTGGATGATTTTTTTTTTTTCGAAAACCTAGATAAGCTTTCATTCATGTTCACTACGATGATGCCTTGAAAACTTTGGCGATTTTACTCAGTGGATAGATACATATATAGTTTTTCATTTATTTCATGGAACGGTTGTTCTAACTAAGTACACGTTTCGACTCATTGATGCCAGGGAATTTTACTGAGTGAATTCATGCAGTAAGTACAGTATCTCGTCTATCATGAGGATTATGAAGTAATGTTTTAGATGAAAGTTAAATGGTTTACTTTGTTGCTTACTATAAAAATATTTTAAAATATACAGAGTGTTTCTTGAATGAGTGGCAACACAAAGCACCAATTTCTTCAATGGACCACCCTGTAAATTTTTCCTCCGTTGAACTGAGCAAAATGTTTTACATACGGTGATATATTCTTGCTCCGATTGCGGCGTCGTCAAGTTGATGCTTAAAAAAAAGAACTCTTCGGAAAAACAGACCATTACAAATGCTATCATTTAAACTTTATGAATAGAATTCGAGCAGAAATATTTGAGATATGCCACACCAAGAGTGAGTTGAAATGTCCATATAGACTGAAAGTTACATTTCTCAAACAGGAGATTTAATATAGAGACATTATCATTACAAACTTCAGATATAAAAAAATCTCGTGTTATTTACACAACAAAGCACCTGTTCACCACACTGTTACTGGTAATAATTAATTATATACATACATATACTGATCGGTAGAGTAGGCCCTTTTAAGTAGCCACCTCGCTCACCGAATTTGACGTTTTTTTTTTTTGGGTGGAACTACGTTAAAGATCGAGTTTATACAACACCCCAATCGACAAAGGAGGATATGAAAAATAAAATTAAGGGCGTATTCAAAAATATTCCATCCAATATGTTGAGGCGAGTTATATAGTGAAGAATTTGTAAACGGAATGCATTATTGTTTGGAAGTAGCCGGTGGTCACTTTGAGCAGTTATGAAAATCTATTATATTTGTTCATATCATTTCAATTATTTTCTCTAAAAAATTAAAGAATTTTAAACAATTGTTTTTTCCGTTTACCAGCTGTCATCCCCCTACGAACGGCAGCCCGCAGAAGTCGAAACTTGTGCGAGCTAAGGATCAACGAGGTCTTACCTTTTAACGTGCGATTCCTAGCACTTTCTCAGGCCATCAGAAAAAATATAGTGTAGTCGCTAGGTTTTAAACCCACGACCGGCGGACAGAATAATTGAATAGCGATGTTTTCCAGACTTTTTCTACTGATTTTCAGTTTTGAGTTTGACACTGCAATAATATTGAATTCCTGTAACAGTAACCAAGTGTCAAAATCTAGCTTTTCTACGTACATAGAAAGACATTTTGACAAACTGAAATGTAAATGTCTCAAAAAGAGTCAGTTTTACAGACTATATCATGTCATCCAAATTTGTAGTGAACAGTTCTAAAAAATTGTGACATTACATTCTGGATGTTTCATTTAAATAGTCGAGTTTTTGATTTTTGAAGTTTGTCAAGTTAATGCCTCTGTATGAAATCTCCTGTTTGAGGAATCAACTTCCCAGTCAATACTGGTATTACTCAAATTCTATTCATAAAGTTTTCATGCAAAACCTTTAATTAGTTTAACAAAGGAAAACTATACAGGGTTGTCCACTTAAGCTTTAAGGGAATACTTTCATAATGATAGATAAGATACCGAACTTCCTCACACTAATGGGCCACCCTGTATACATGCTTTTCAAAGCAAAATTCCAATGGATGCTGAGAACAAAAAAGTATGTTTTTGATAGTAATTGGTCACTTGTCGCAGTCCAAATCTCATTAAAATTATAACAAAAGCTTTCTTTATAATTGAATAGCGTTTTGTCACATTAGATACGACCGAGCGGAATCGTTAATGTTATTAAATATATGAGAACGTTGGGCTCTATAGTCAAGAAAATTAGAGAAATTATACCTCACAGAATTAAATATTTTCATCTCACCTTAGTTTCTTAATCGTTTTGCTTCCCTTGGATGCTATGCTGTTACTTTTTCCCTTCACACGATGGAATTGGAACTCATCGAAAAATTTACTACATTCGCAAAGTTAATCGGTACTTTCTTGGTTTCCAACTCATTGAAATTTATTATCAATTTGACGAGGCTGGAAGAGCTCGTTTAAGAAATTTTATAAATGAAAAACAAGATTCGACAACACTTAAATATTTATATTAAATTAATTAACAAAATAATCACAATCAAAGATGTATTAAGGAACATTCAGCAAATAATTGTTATTAAAACTAATATCAAAATATAATAAGATCAGATCATGAATGAAATATAAAATATAAACGAGGCAAGATAAGTCACTAACATCTTAAAGATATGTAAAACAATAATTTAGTTTCATCGGAATACGTTGAATGCACTTAAAGTTGAATGAAGAATCGTAGTGGCTGATATGAAAGTTGATTGGAAGATTGTTTAGAAAACTAAATTAATTATACTGAAAATTGAGTTATTCCTCATTTTTAAATTAGAGTTGAAGCCCGAAGACTTATGAAAAGATACCCGAATTTACAAAATTCTACATTATTAACTAAAAGATCATATCTGAAATGATCCGTGTTGAAACTACGACTGACTGTTATTTTTAAGGCATGCATGCAAACCCTAAAAAATTCTCTCTGAAATGTCCCTGTTTATGAGATTTTCGTTTCACTCTCTAGTACCTATTATAATCTCACCACTATTTATTTTTCAAAGAATCTTTTGTAACATTTATTTAGGGAGATTAAGGTTGAAGATCGAGTTGAAAACTGAAACTGTTATTTGTGGGTAATAATTTTAAATAATATTTTTGGTCTCATTAATTTTATCTATGCGTTTGCTTACAAAATTGAGCTTTCAAAGCTTTTTCTATTAACTCCGTTTTCTAATCTAATCAACTTCAGTCCAGCTAATTTTCAATCTGATGTCGTTTACTACTTCCAATGAACCCGATACCATATCTGAATGAATATGCATTAGAACGCTACCGTCTTCTTTTTTCCATTTCTGAAATTATCTAGTTGAAATCGGTACTCACGACACACATGGACGATACATAATATTTTCCACTAGATGATGGTATTCAGTGCAACAACCACCCATTTCACTGATGACAGAATAACATTGCATTTTCACGGCACTGAACGAAGAACACATGACACAGAGTTTTCCTAACGCTAACTGTCGGTGGAAATCCGAAGGAAAGTCAGCTCTATGCGGAAATGTCCTCGGTGAAATCAATACGCCGCACCGGATGCTAATGGGTAGGTTGGAAATAACAAGATATCGCGTGTCAAGCATGTGTTAGACATGGATAGCATGTGAGATATATCGAAATGATTCTTGCTGAGTTTCCACAAAGTTGTAGAATATTATATGGGACTAATAGACCAGGAGCTGGTGATAATCAACCCTAAATTTTCGTGTTTTTTCGCGATATTATACTGCCTGACAAATTGAAACGCTACTAATTGATGGCATGCAATTCGCAGTGGCCGAAAGGGCTCCAAGGGTTACGAAAAACTGAAAAAGGCCTTCTTCCGTGTTTTCAAATTGCATGCCGATTTAAATAAACTAAGTTTTAGTAACGAAAACCTTCTAAAAAAATTGGCATGCGCCCCTCGTCTGACCAACGGTGGAAAACTCTGTAAAAATTTAATACTTACGTGATTCCAAACTGCATGTCATTAGAAAGATACGTCATTTGTATAATCAATCAATAGCAGGTAATATGGCATGCACACCAGGATTTCGCAAAATAGAGGCATGCATGACGAAAGTTGAAAAAAACACTGCCAAATTACCTGCTAATGATAAATTATACAAATGACGTATCTGGCTAATGGCATGCAGTTTGGAATCACGTAAAACCCGTATTAAATTCTTACAGAGTTTTTCAGCAATTTTCCACCGTCTAATTTTTTCAGAGTGTTTTTTTTACTAAAACTTCAATTCTTTACAATGGCTTGCAATTTGAAAACACGGAAGTTACCTTTAATTTTTTTTTTGTTTTTCGTAACCCCTTTGAGCCCTTTCGGCCGCTGCGGATTGCATGCCATTAATAAGTAGCGTTTCAATTTGTTTGAACTTCCGTAAATTACAACGGCAGACAGTACAATATCGCGAAAAAATACGAAAATTCTCCACGAAAAGAAAAGCGCTTTACCTTATGAAGTGCACACGTGGGGCGGCCAGGAACCCGTCTATTTTTCATATTTTAGGGTTAATTATCAAGCCTTAAAAAGGCATGCAGTGTGAAATGGGGGAACGTCACCTGTCACCAGCTCCTGGTCTATGATAATAGTCTAGTCGCCATAGACTGAAAGAGGAGGCTCCCATAACGTAAATGCCAAGTTGAGAAAAAACGCAATTTTTTTTGCCCCATACATACCAAGATACTCTACTTTCAAAAAGGACAAAATTTCCCAATTTGGATAAAAATAGTAATGAGCTAGTTTTTGCTAAATATATTCAAAATCCCAGTTACCACATTCATGTATATGGTGTAGAGTTTCCATTAATGACATTGTAATATCCTAAAAATACATAATCGGTTCAGATTAAAACATGAAAACTAAACTTATTTACTCTAATAACAAAATAAAAATTTTATTCTTGTACCATCTCATTTTTTGTATCTTATTGTTATTATTTTTGCCTCTGCCCATGTGTTTCCTTATGTTTAAAGCATGCTTCCTGTAACTCCAAGCCATGTTTCTTTTGGTCTTCCTCTTTTGTATATTTGACTGTCATACTCTTTTAACTGGTCTTGTATCATTCATCATTTCGTCGGTCCAATGCCAAAGTCACGAATGTGCATATTTGATGTTTTGAGAAAAATGCGTTTCAAAAATTCAAGACGTTGCTAAAAATAAAGATATAATTTTGGGTTACTGAACCACTATTGGAATGTTTTCTGTTGTAAAACATTAAATAATGATATCTTTATTTTTAGCAACGTCTTGAATTTTTGAAACGCATTTTTCTCAAAAAAAAAATATGCACATACGTGACTTTGACATTGGACCGACGATTTGTAAATGACCCACCCCACCAGCTTAGTTGTCTCTTTTCAATGAAGTGTTGATTCTATGTCAAGGTCTCCTCTTATTTTTGTATTTCTGAGTTTATCTTTCTTTGTGTATCAGATACTTCATTTCTGCTGTTTGTATTTTGCTCTTCTGTCTGCTTGTCAACACCCAAGATTCACTTCCGAGTGTTAATATTAGTCGATATATTGTTTTAAACACATTAATCTTTGTTTTCTTTAAGATTTCTATTTTATTTATGAATGCCTGATTCATTGCGTAGTACAAGTTTACTGTTTTTCTACTCTATTGTTGATTTTTATTTCTTTTCTTCTATTGTCTTCTATCAACACCCCCAAATATTTTAATCTTTCAATTCAATTTCTACTCCGTTTATTTCTATATTCATCTCTTCTCTCTCTTTTTCTGTAAATCCTTTTTTTTTTCTGTCATAATTATTGTCGAAAATGGAGCAATTCTGCGAACGCCAATCGATTCAGAATGAACAAATTAGTATAATCTGTGAATTTCGAGTCAATCAATATACAACAAAATTATTCGAAAAATCGAAAAAAGACCAAAGGGGTAGATGAAAAATACAAAATCCTTAGATTCACTCGAAATTTGCACTATGAACGTAAAATTAAATGCTGATTCCGAAAATATAATATATTTTCATATATTATATGATTCGTATATGCATATACAGGGTTATGATAAAGTAATGCACAAAATTCATAAAACGTACAACGATCACTTTTGAAAAAAATGCAAAAACACGTCAAACTGTTCTTTTTATTCCGCATCTTTTGACATAAGTTACAAAAATAACACGTCAAAGTTGTCAAAGTTATGACGTCATCAACAAATTTTTTTAATGGGAAGCTAAGATTTTTATCACATTATATGATAGAGCTTGTGTTTGTACATAAGGGAAAAATAGTTGCAGTAGGGCTCACATAAGAAAAAAAACGAGAAAATGAATAAAAAACAAAATAAACATAATAACTTTTCAATTAACTAAACAGTCCATTAAACCAAAACTATTTCTTATAGGAATTGTTCAAACTGTGTCCCGTTTACTAACTGACATAGGCCAAGACGATGGTAGACCGCATTTATAGAGTTTTCGATCATCTGCGGAGTTATACGAGTCATTTCGTGTCTAATTCTTTCCATTAAGTCTTCTAAATTGTCTGTCCAGTTAATGTAGACCCGACTTTTCAAATGTCCCCACAGAAAAAAATCAAGGGGGGTTAAATCAGGTGATCTAGGTGGCCACTCCATTGTTCCACGTCTTCCAATCCACCGTCCTTCAAACTGGTTATCCAGAAACCTTCGAACAGTATGACCATAATGTAGTGGTGCGCCATCTTGTTGGAACCAAATACTGGGATCCAAGTTGTCCCCATTATTTGGATCCGGAAATGCCGCAAGTAGGTCCGGAAGCACTGCCATACGAAGATGTTCCAAATATCGTTCAGCTGTTAAATTCCCGCGAAAGTAATAAGGACCAATAAATCTTCCCGGGACGATTTCTACCCAAACATTAATTTTTTGGGGACGCTGGGTGTGTTTTGTCTGCATCCAGTTGGGATTTTCCCGAGCCCAGTAGCGAGAATTGTGTCGATTTACAGAACCACTTATCTTCATCGAAAAATACTACACTAATAAGAAAATTTTGATTTTTGTCACAATGCCGAATGAAGATTTCTCAAAATTCCAAACGTCTGTCCGGATCATCTTGTGAGAGTTCGTGAACAAGATGAACTTAGTATGGGTGTAGTTTTTCTTTTTCTAACATCTTTACCACAAACGACTGACTAACATTTTCTTGTAAGGCAATTTCTGTTGTAGTTGCGTGAGGGTGTTCTTCTACTGACAGCAAAATACCTAACTTCACATCGTCGCTTATTTCTGGTCGTCCAGATTTTGGAGCATCCCTCACGCTTCCCGTTGCATCAAATTTTGCAACAATTCTGCTTACTGTGCTTCTAGCAATTGGAGGTCATTCAAAATGTGTTGCGTTAAATAAAGCACATGCTTCTTCATGACTTCGAAGGCGATCGCCGTAACCTACCATCATTAGAATTTCTATCCTTTCTCTTTCGGTTAAACGAGCCATCATAATAAAACTGTGGTGACACTAATTGTACGACTGACACTGACAAACCGTTGTTTTAGTAAAACAATTGAAAAAATTCATAACAATACATGTTCTTACTAGATAAGTTTAAGTTTGACCTCTTTTTATAATTGGTTTTGTTATTTAGTTTTTTCTCCCTTTTCTCGTTGTTTTTCTTATGTGAGCCCTACTGCAACTATTTTTCCCTTGTGTAAAAACACAAGCTCTATCACATAATGTAATAAAACTCTTAGCTTCCCATTAAAAAAATTTGTTGATGACGTCATAACTTTGACAACTTTGACGTGTTATTTTTGTAACTTATGTCAAAAGATGCGGAATAAAAAGAAGAGTTTGACGTGTTTTTGCATTTTTTTCAAAATTGATCTTTGTACGTTTTATGAATTTTGTGCATTACTTCATCATAACCCTGTATATTCTGATACAAGGTTTACCATAAAAATAAATAAAACGTCAAAAACTCGCACGATCTAATTATCGAAAATTTTCATTTTCTTCATTTCAGAAAATTGCAAACATCCTTCAATGATATCTGGACGAGCTGATTCCAAATTTTATCAATAAAGACTTGATGACGAATTGACAAAATATCAGATGATTTCATCGAAAAAATGCACCCATTGAAATCAATATTTTCTAAGTTAAATGAGTGATTAATTCGAAAATACGAGTTGAATTAGCATTTTTAAGAGATTCACAGACGATTGAACCCCACTTATGCAATAATAATAATTATTTTTTTTTTTTCTAAAAAAGCGTGTTCTTCTCAAATGCATATGGACAAGCTGATACTAAATTATAAAAAAATGGAATTGGTGGGTAATTACCTGTCCCAACTTCAGATTATATTCTCAATTCGCGAACGGTTGAAGATAGAGCAATTCTGCGAACGCCAATTGACTTAGAATGATCAAATTAGTATATTCTGTGAATTTCGAGTTTTTCAATGTGAAACAATCCCCTAAAAATCATGAAAAATATAAAATCCTTAGATTCGCTTGGAATTCGCAGTATAAACGTACAATTTCATGCTGATTCCGAAAGTATATTATTCGTATATGCTCATATACAAGGTTTACCATAAAAATATATAAATTTTCACGAACTGGCACGATCAAATTATCGAAAAGTTTCACTTTCTTCAATGATATCTGGACGACCTGATTTTTTATCGATAAAGACTCGATGAAGGAATTGACAAAATTTCAGAAGATTTTATCGAAAACATGCACCTATTGAAATCAATATTTTCCAATTGAAATAAGTGAGTAATACGAAAATTAGTTGACGATTGAATTCCACTAATGCAATTTTTTTTTAAATATTTCAAAAAATGCGTGGTCTTCTCAAATGCATATCGATAAGCTGATACCAAATCATTAAAATAAAATTGGTCGGAAATTACCTGTCTCATCAAGATTAAATTTTCAATTCGCGAACGGAGATAGAGCAATTCTGCAAACGCCAATCGAATCAGAATATGGAAACTAGTTGGGAATTTAGATTGTAACTTAATAAAGGAGAGTATATTCTTCAAAGTTGAAATCGTGAGATATTTTTCATTTTCTGTAATGGTTTGAAAATGTATGTATTGAAAGTGATTATCGGATAATCAATCAGTCGTAGACGATATCGAAATGTAACACATTAAATTACATTTCATTCGTCCGCTTCATCATTCCATCGAACTGTGAATGTAAGGCTGTAGTTCCAGTTTTTTTAATTTTTCAGCATGAGACACATTTTCCTGAACAGGTTGGATTCAAAATAACCTCCTTGGTCTTTCACCAAGAAGTCGACCTTCGGCGGTGTCGATATTTGCTCTGTACGTTCCCAACGTTCCCAATTTTTCTACAATTTCAGCGCTTCATCAGTGTTTTCGCAGACAACACTTCCTCCATCACCTCTATATTCCTCAAGCATTCTGACTTTACTCCGGCTTTTGCAGGACTGTTTTACAGCTTCAAATACCAAAGCGCGGGCTAAGGCGTCTACGACATGTGTTTAACGAGCCCATTACAATTTCCGTCGTAAAGATCCGCTTGATTTCTGGTAGCGGTTTTTCGGCAGTGAATGGTATACATGTTGTTGGTGGTCCTGGCCCTATCATAGTTCTAGATGCCTTTTAAATCAAACTTTCCGATAGTCTTTTCTGGAGTACGGCCTTCACCGGTTGTTTCAAATTCTCTTTCTTACAAGACTTGCTTCACTTCAGTTGTGTTTCTGAATGTGGTATCACTGAAATGTTCACTGATAGCAGGGCTTGCACATAATGCTAAGTATTTCTCGAAGGCATTGACTATATCTTTTTGTTATCACCAATTTCACGATGTTAGTAGCACACAAGAATTAACCACTGCCATCACTGATTTTCAATACTATATTCAAGACGTATTACCTATTCTCTTTCAAAAATATCATAAATTCAATATATATTTCTTTATTTTCCACCCACTTGCTCACTTGTTGACAACAGAGGTTAAACCTTACTCAGAATGTTACGAACAGTTCAAATGAGAGTAACTGAATCGCTGATTTTCGAAGAAACAAATATAGCTGAAAAATATTACTTGGCAGTATTTTCTGTGCCAATGAAGACAGTAAAATCAACAAGATAGCCTAACTGACTACTTATACGGTGTTTTCTAAGGTATGATGATTGCAGGACCTTTAAATTTTGCAAGGAATGATATGCTTCAACAGAAAATCATAACGTTCTACGATGTAGGTAGATGATTCATGGTAATGTAACTTCATAAACAATGATATTAAATTTTCTAGAATGATTTTCAATTCACTCACCACAAGATTTCAATAAATGACAGACTATATATTATATTTCTGAACACATAATAACTTCGTCCTAGTACTAACGTCAACTCCTACATTACGTATCCTTATCAGAGGCACCGTATATTAAAACCTAATCCTCAAATAAGAATGTGTTTATGTATGAATTATAAGGTTTAATGAAATCAACTATTTATTCTATGATGAGACCAACTACTATGAAACTAAACATTCCTAAATATATTATTCATCAGGTTTTTTATTTGTATTTATTTCGATGAAGGCTCACACACCTTACAAAAAGTCATAAAAATCTATCGTTCATGTTGATATTTGTCTGAAGCATGAATTGAAGCATTTAGTTTTTTTTTTATAATTTCAATTTCTCGCCATAATGGCTCTTGCTACTTACGTTCATTCACAGAAACTTATTTTAACTATCATCTATAATAGTGACAATTCTTTATTCTCCTATCATATATTCTAGTAAACACCTTCAAGACTACGTGTAATACATATGCAAATTTGTGAAATGGTGAATGACATGTCAATGAGTTGAGTATTGGATAAGAATTATCCTCGCTGAATTAAAAGGTCTGAATAACTTTGAATGAATATACGCCAGGTTTTGGAATTCCAGGTTGAGAAGGCAACACTATCAGCAAGTAGTGTCGGCGATACTAGAATTTGCGGGATAATTGTGATTTTTGAACCAATATTTCATTAAAATCATAAGGGGTAAAGTTAGGTATCCTGATCGATGTAGATAGAGAATGGTGCAGAGTTAGAGAGATATCGAGAAAATCAGAAAATAGAGAAATGCAGAGATGGAGAAAGACAGAAGAAAAATGAGAGAGCCGAACCAGAACTGAAAAGACGGTGATAACTTGAGGAAAAGAAATTAGGACTAATGTAGGAAAAAATGTTGTCAACAAGGGTAAATATATCAAGAACATTGAATTATGAAGATACGAGGTGTATATAGAAAATACAAACTGAGAATATGACTAAGTTATCAACGTGAAGTTCAGCAAAGACAGACATAAAACACCTCATATAGCACACGACGAAAATTCAATTTTACAGAAGCTGCACAACGATATATCAAGAGTGTCTCTCATCTGCTAGAGAAAGAGACTGCCATATCCCAACAGAACAGTTCTCTCGAAGGAGTAGGCAGATTGAGACCTTAGAGAGAACTAGTGACGAGACATGGGGAGTAGGCAGATTGAGACCCCGACGTCAAGTCACAAAAACCTAACGTAATTATACCTGAGGAGTAGGCAGATTGAGACCTCAGCGTAGAATTACGTTTTAACCTTTCATTAATTTTCTTTCTATTTCAGTTCTTGAAAATGGCTCCAAAATCGGAGCCGAAACGTCGAATTTCAACAAATTCTAGACGCACTTTATAAACATCGAGAAGACACAGGTCACAAAATAGATTTCAAAAACACAAAAACAATTTCCATCGAGAAAACTCTGCAAACCAGGATCATCCGAGAAGCCCTTGAGATAGAGAAGCGCCCCAATTGCCTCAACACTCGCGACGACGGACGTAGACTTCCCAATACCTGGAAGCCTCTCATTGCACGCATAAACTCATTTCCAACCAACCCAGTTCCCGCACACAGCTCACTTAGCGCCAACCAAGTTCCCGCACACAGCTCATCTAGCGCCAATTCAGTTCCCGCCCATAGTTTACCTCGCGCCAATACATTGGACACGGCCATTACAGCCACGTCCACTATAAATACAGTTCCTCAACCCACAATTCCTCAGTTCTCTCGAAGGAGTAGGCAGATTGAGACCTTAGAGAGAACCAGTGACGAGACATGGGGAGTAGGCAGATTGAGACCCCGACGTCAAGTCACAAAAACCTAACGTAATTATACCTGAGGAGTAGGCAGATTGAGACCTCAGCGTAGAATTACGTTTTAACCTTTCATTAATTTTCTTTCTATTTCAATTCTTGAAAATGGCTCTAAAATCGGAGCCGAAACGTCGAATTTCATGTTATATCCAGTGTATCTGGACATATCGTGGACTTTTGTCGGACATTTAAGGATGTAACTGGACGTCCAACGGGGGTCCATAAGATCCATACTGTACATACATTAGACGTGCATTAGACATACTTAAGATCCATGCTGTATGTCCATTGGACGTGAATTTGATAAACTTCTGTACATGCAATGGACGTTCGTTATGTACGACCACTCGTGCTAGGAATCGCACGTAGAAAGGTAAGACGTCGTTAATCCTTAGCTCGCACAAGTTTAGAGTTCTGAAGGCTGTTGTTCGTAGGGGGATGACAGCTGATTAACGGAAAAAACAATTTTAACAATTTTTTAACTATACGTTTGTTAAGTACGTCCATTGGATATCCATAGTGTACGTGCATAAGATGTTATATCTAGTGTATCTGGACCTTCGGTGGACTTTCACCGGACATTCACTCATGGACCTAACTGGACGTTCAGTGGACGTTCATTAGATCCATGCTGTATATCCATTGAACAAATATAAGACATACATGTGCTATTAGGGACTGTCCTTGCACAGAAGTTTATCTACCTTGAGACATCCACTACACCTCTGGGCTCATTAATTGGAAATAAGCGTCAATTCAAGTGTCACGCACATCACGGCAAGTTGCGCTGCCACTCCTGATGGCCTAGTTGAGAAAGCGTCAGTTGGCCCACGAGCGTCGCGACGTCGGGTGCGTGCTGGAAGAGCACGATGTTGACGTGTCCGTCTCACCCCGTCTATCAGAGATGGGAAACTTATGGGGATATTTTTGAATCACGCCACTGATGTCCATGGGTATTACTGTGTTTTTGATAGAGCTTAGGATCAACTTTATTTATTGCTAACTAGATTCAGATGGTGGTAAACTGGTGTTTACTTGGACTGTCTCATAATCGAAAGAATTCATCATTTATAGTGTGTACCAGTGAAAAGTCTTACCTCGAAATATGTTTCAATGTAAATAAATTAAGAAGTTTCTAGAGGCAGAACTGAGATTAATGTAGAACTGAGGCAAAGTATGAGAGAATAATGTGAATTTATTATTTGAAGGTTGTAGACGATATAGTAACTACTGATGTATAGTATACAACTATTTGTGAACCCGTTGTGAAAGAACAGATACACACATATTATGACAATCTAGATTTTTAATCAGATATACGGAGAATGAAATTATGCCAAATGAAAGAATATCATTATTGAAAACAATAGAAAATATATGTTATCTCTAATACTTTGAGACTCCTCAAACATACTTCAATGTTCTAGGAATACAGAATACGAACAACACCGAGCCTTCACCAGTTCCTAGACCCCATCAACATATTCATAAGTTGTTGATAGCATCTGATTTCAATTTTGATCACTGCAGCAATATAAAGGTTTGTTTTAATAGTGCATTGGTATCTAGTTTTTGAAAATGAATCAATCCCTAAGAGGCAATGTACGAGTAAATAGCTTACAAAGTTTTTATTTTTGTTTGTTCTACATCATAGAAAGAATGGTACTATTATTGTATTATTGTTAGTTCTTCTGAATACAATAGTTCTACAGAAACAAATTTTATTTTCAAACTCTATCAGGTTCCAAACTCAATTTGCATTGACGAACAACCGACACTAAAACCAAAAGAGTCCAATGAAATAATGGAGAGCTACCATCTCAATGCTAGGTGTGGTTGCCAAGTTGGTGGAAAGGATCCTGCTGAAAAAAATTTAAAATTTCGAATCCTGAGAGGTCACTCCACAACCTCTCTGGTGACAAGAATTGTTTACGGCCTCAACAAAGTGTTGGTCTTGTTGGATGTACAGAAGGACTTCGACACGGTCTGGAAGCAGGGTTTTGTTGCGAAGATAGGGAGAATAGGCATACCTAGGCATATGGTCAGACTTTTTGACTCCTATGAGTTTGGTAGGGCTCTTTACGAAGACGAGAAGAGATAGTAACGAGAAAATTACGGGTGGGTTTATGGCTCTGGGAATCTGGATCGAGAAGGCAGAGTCTGTGTGGTACCTGGTGCTACAGTTGGACAGGAGATTCAGCGAGCTGCGGAGGCAGTAAAACTGACATATATACACGTTGATAGCGAGAAGTTTCAAATTGTCGAGGGAAAACAAAACGTTGATCTACAAACAGGTCATCAGGCCATCGATGATCTACGCCTGTCCAATATTTTGCAGCCCTATCCCCGCGTACCAGATGGTGCAGCTGGAGAGGATTCAAAATAAAGTAGGTATACTTCGTATCGTCTCAGATAGTGACAGGTACATTCGGCTGGCCGCATTTCATGAGCTGGCCAACGTCCACAATCACTGAACACAAAATAGATCGCAGATAGAATCTACAGAAAACACATCCTTGGAAGCCCCCTCGGAAACATCAGGGACTCATATACCAGGTGTTGGAGCTGTTCCATGAGTGACTAGAAGATGACTGGAAAATGGAGTGTAATGTCCAAACCGGTTTTTTCCGAGTTTTTCCATGACTTGAGCAGATTATTCCATCCAGTGAACTTATGCTAAACAGCCCACGATCACCCCTGCTGAGACCAAGATCTTCATGGGTCTGAGTGTAACAAGCCACATACAAAATCTAATTCTAATGATGGAGCTCGTCACCAGAACAGAGCAAGTGCAGGTTATTCCATATGTAGGTGATGATGGGCGTCATCGATAAAACTTGTTGCTTGTGGAGACATTTCCCTGAGCTCCCAGAAGATAATAAAGCAAAAAATCTTCTCATGCTTAGATTTACGTATTTTGTTCATTTATACGCAAAGCTCAGTTTTCTCATGCCAGGAAATTTCTAATCGTGTCCATTTCAGATTGTAAGAACGACAATGTACGAGCCTGTTTTGGATCGATGTATCACAACAACCATCATTAAACCTAGTAAACTCTCAACCGATGAGTATCCTGTTAATGGATATGGTGATAGAAAGGACCTACCTCCTCCAGAAAAACCGCCACGCAGGAATAGCAGGGCTTTGAGGCGGACTAGTCACCAGGAAACGAATGAAGGTGAGGTTTTCAAGTGATATACACTTCATTTCATTATCGCTAGAAATGTATAAATATGATTTTTCAAAATAATGTTTCCTTTCCCATATCTCCGGAAATACAGAATATCAAAAGTTTCTGAACGACATATTGTTAGTTAAATATTAGTTACACATTTTTGTATATTTTTTGTATAATTTGTATAATTTTCGAAACCCCAATGGTGGCTCTCAAATTTCAATTAGTCGGTACATGGTTCCTAAACCTTGGTACCACCATTGGTTACAGAGTCATTTCACAAGGATAATCTTTGAGATTGGGAACTTACGTTACCTTCCACATGTTTCGGAAGTACCTTTAGATGAAGTAGAAATATCTGAGTATTATATAAAATCATGCTAGGAATCGCAAGTTAAAAGGTAAGACCTCGTTAATCCTTAGCTCGCACAAGTTTCGACTTCTGAGGGCAGTCGTTCGTAGGGGGATGACAGCTGGTTAACGCAAAATACAATTTTAAAAACAACAATTACCCAACCATATATTCCCAAATGCCTGTAGATGCAACTACACGTAGAGTGAAGCCACAGTATTTATTGGATGAGATTAGATTTGCCAAATAACACTGTATTTTGCTTTTATGTCACATATTTACCCATCAATTACTATAATTATTATTCAACGAAGCGTCAATAACTTAGCAAAATAGTGGATTCGCGTTACCATGGTAATCTGTTATAACACCAAGTTCATTATTTTGGCGAGGGGAGAGTGGGGTACTCAGAAGTCCAATCTGGACTTTGGCGAGTCCAGAGTCGTTGGTCCTAGTTTCCCTAAGAGCTTCCCAACTAGTTTACTTTCGAATTGGAACTACCACAATTATAAAAATATCAAATCAAATATCTGTGTTATAATCCATAACTCACTAGTCATATATAAAGTAGTATTCTATTTATTTATTACTATTACAAGCAGAATTCACATGATTATTAAAATAAGAGAAAAACGCTTAAGGTTTATTCTAATTTGAACGCTCCCATATCGGTACAGCTGCTGATAGTGCTGGAAGACGCTGACACATTAGAACCTTGTATTTTTTCTGCAATTTGTATTGTGTTATGCATCGATTCTTCTAGGTATCATTCTGCTACCGTCGAGGGCTTCCATCCTTCGTGACGCTCAAAGTAGTCATGTTAGCCACTGCATTGGCAAAAAGAGTCGCCGAAGACCTTCTCAGGCAGTGACCGGTGTAGAGCGTTGATTCCTCCAATTTAAAAAACATTGCAATTCTTGAAGGTATCTTCGACAACGTATTTAATCCTACAATGGCTGGTACAACTGCCACTTTTGTGAAAATCAAAAAAGCGGCTAGAACTAGTATTCTCTGGTCTCAAATATATGTATTTTTCACACAAAAAACTACGTGTAAATATTTCCAGTTGTCTTGAATATTTTCTTTTTTCGAATTAACCAATTCATAGCATCTACAAGCACCGCTAATCCCCATTATCAAAGCCACTTTCTTAAACAAGTACTCGTCGTCGGGAGCTTCGTTCAAAAACTTCTCTATTTCAGATAGTTCTAATGTCTTGGACTTCTTTGTTTGTTTGTTTGAAATGTAAATTTTTTTATAAAGGTGAATTAATGTCGAGCTGAGCATCGAGTATTTGGTCCATAACGACGATGAGGCTTATTTATTTGCAAATGTAAAAATGAGCCAGTAAAACAGTAGAACTCCTCGTCGTGAGCATCTCGGAACTTTTTGGCAAAATCTGCATCGCTGCTTCCTCCGCTTCCGTGAGGATATCATCAGAAATCTAATTTTTATCGGTTTACTTCATTTTCTATACGAGCTTTCCTTCAATAACTTCCCATTTCTACAGGGAAAACTGACAAGTATCAAAATTCATTTGAACATTTGCTAACAATGTGTCATGCCCGTGGCAACCAAACAAACAACCTGCTTTGACCAAAATGTAAAAAAGTCACCGTCAAGTCATTCTGACATTCATACGGTACTGAGACGCAAGAAGCTTTGATTTGATCACAAAACTTATTAATTACCATCTCATAAAAAACGATTTCTTCCACTTGTTGGATAAAATGTTGTTAGGTATGTCACTCGTGTGTTATGTTTCCCAAGTCACTTGACAATTTATCAGCCTCGTGGTATAAATCTTTCTCGCGTGACTTATTTTCAACATAACACACTAGTTCCATAAATAACTATTATTTATTCCCAACGACTGTTTTTTGCATATTGAACAATTCCTAGCCAAAATTGTGCGCTTTCTTGTAGAATGTCATTTTCTATCAGGACCATTACCTAGTCCAGATCTCAATCATTAATGATTTGAAAAGTATATTCGAACAGATAATAAAGAGGTAACCTGGTTAATTGAAAACTAGTGAGGGAGCATAGATTGTCACAGTTTCCTGGAAAGGTTTGCTGAGACAATGCATGAATTGGTAACAGAGGTTAAGTTTAACTTTCTTCTTCTTCTGCTTCCTTTAATGGGATATGCCGTGAGCAATTTACCCAGCTAACCCGCATTGGAAATGTTCGTTGTCTTGCTCGGAGCAAACAAGTGTAACTATTTCCTGATATGTATTTCACAGATCCCTATATGAAATAGATAATGAAGTCTCCGCTCGGCCTTATAAAACCCGATTATTTCTATCGGGTTAAAATGTATTATAATTATACCCATTGTAGTAAAACCCTATTTGGCGAGAATAGCGTTTTATTATAGACATTTCGTAAATATCGGTGGTTCCGTTAGGTACATTTTTGTTGTATCTATCGATCCTAAAATATTCATAACTCTACGGAAGAAATTACGGTAGATACGGGGTTGTTTCCATGAGAAGTGAGACACCCTGTATATTATTTTGGTGAATAAATGCATTTTACTTTGATCATACATTTGCGCCATTCTATCCCAATACTGCTGCTACGCTTATTACACTCACAATTCAAAAACAGGTACATCAGGTACAGTTTTTATTGTTCTGATTCATAATGATTCGCCGAGTCGATCATGAGGCTCTCTAGACTTCGACCTATGGCGAAGTAGCGGTTATGTGAACTGTGCGAACATTTTCCATACGTTCATCGACAGGGTTTGACAATGAAAATATAATGCGCTAATGAATAGTCGTTCAGCTCGTTACCTTTCATGGTACGCAATGGTTCGTGTGTGACTATGATCGACAGCAATAGATTTCGCGAAAAAATCGGATTGATCGACTCATCACATCGCCGAAACATCAAGGTTAGTTGTCCAGTCAAGTGAGTATCTGTCTTTTCTTTTTGCACTTTCGGGAATAAAGTGTGTGCTTCAGTCCCTGCAAACAGGTAATGAAGTTGTGCTTCAGTCCCTGCAAACAGAGAATAAAGTTCTGCTTCAGTCCCTGGAAACAGGGAATAAAGTGTGTGCTTCAGTCTTTGTAAACAGGGAATAAAGTGTGTGCTTCAGTCCCTGTTAACAGGTAATGA